>PVHY01021423.1:0-23927 GCA_004024945.1 Uropsilus gracilis
GGGAGGGAGGGAGGGAGGGAGGGATAAAGATGGCAAAATGTCAAAGAATTTTTTTTAATGCATCTCTCATGTAGAGTTAGTGGGAAAGCAAAATAATAGTTCATTCACTTTGGAAATTAATTTAGCAGTTTCTTATGACCAGGAAATCCACTCTTAAATAGCTACAGGAGTGAATCGAAAACCTACGTTCACCCAAAATTTGAACTCACATTTATGACTATATCATTCTTATTTGCAATCATATAAAAACTAGATATAACCCAAATGTCTCTCATTTCAGAAATGTGATTCATCAATCCAGTGGAATCCTACTTAGACAAAAAAAAAAGAAAAATAAAAAAAGGAAGAAAAGAAAACACTATTAAATCTTTACAGAAGGAATACCAGCAAATGCAGCAAATGCATTATGCTGAGTTAAAGAAGTCTGACTTAAAAGGGTACATAGGAATATGACTCCTTTCTTAAGATATTCTAGTGAACATGAAGTATAGGACTTGGTAGAGATCAGTGGTTTCCTGCTCTTAAGAATAGGAGGAAGGATTAAAACACAAAGGCACAGCTTGGGGACAGTTTTGGGAATGTTAAGACTGCTCTGTATATTAACAACAGTGGGTGTGATTACTTAATTCTATGTATTTTCAAAATTCATAAAGTTAGAATGATAAACAACAAAAAATAAATGATATGATTTCATATTCTTTCATATTTCTGGTATTTTTGACATATTGTTAAACCAGAGTAGGGTATAATAGCTTTGATCTTTTAATTATTTCCTTAATTTGCTTTTTTCATGATGAATATAAATAATTTCTCTGAATCTTAATTATCCTATCTGCCTAATAGATACAATGATATATTGCATAGAGTAAAGAAACATAGAGTAAAAGAAGTTTAATCTGAAAATAACTAAAAATGTAAAACAAAATTAATGATTTTTAATGTGGTCAGCAAATATCAACAAAGATTTTGTTTTCTGAAAATATTTGTGTCAAGTCACTAATAAAAAAGAAATATTGAGTAAATTCTATTAGTAAATCATGTAACACATCTGAAAAATAGACCAAAGGACTTTAGGGAATAATCCAGTATTTGGCAGAAGGATGAATTAGATAATTTAATATGTATTTTCCATGTCTGATTCATATGGCTATGAAAGCAATAAACTTATTTCTTCTATGATTAGGCCAAGAACATGCCAGATTAAAATATGGTTCTTTGAAACTTTGGGAGACTTGAATATGAGAGAAAATTATGAGACACATTATATGTATATTGCAAGTAAATATGTTTTTATTTTTCCTAGATTATTATTAGCAATGATTAGGCTTTAAAAAAGCATAGGTATCTAATTAACTAAGACTAGCAATGTCATTCAATGGGATAAGTAAAAGAGTAAAAGTATAATTCACTATAATTGGTCCTAAAAGGCTATCCTCTCAGGCCAGAACATCCTATCCTACAGGTTAAATGGCCATAAAAATAGCAGTTCCTTCAAACATGTAAAGTCATGGAGAAAAAAAAAGGCACAAAAATAACCTAATAGCTACGGAAATTGACAGGAGACTCTGAGTGAATCCAGTAAAGATGAGTGAGTACTGATGAGCTAGGAGGGAGCCATTTTAATTTCATAATCATTTTCCTTTTGATTTTGTACAAGGTTAAAATTTTAGCAAGTGAAACTTCATAACACTGTACAACAATGAAATGAAGAAAAGGAGGGAAAGTGAGAGAAAAAAAAGGCAACAGGAAACAAACCACTTCTTGTCCTAACCTTACAGGGAAATGCTTTCTCGTTTTTCAATTTTTTAATTTTTTTAAGACAATAATGGTTTTCATTGTTGGTTGTATTTTGGAAGGATGATATCTTCCCTATCCAGGTGCTGTTACCATAATGCACCGACTATTAAAGACCCACATTCAACCACCACTGCCTCAACTGTGTTCTTGGCCCTCCTTCTGCCTCTCTGGATGCCTCCACACTATAGCCTGCCTTTGAAGGGCGATTGTTAAATTTAGCTTAGAATATCGAAACCACAGAAATGAAGGAAAGCCAATAATGACCCGCTCAAAGTTTGCTACAACTCTCTCATTGGTTTGGTCATCCTTAGAAAAGAAAGAACTCTGAACTGAGTCTGAAATCAGAATACCAGAATCTGCAGACTTTACTAGTGGATCTGAATAGTGGCCTCTTTTTCTACAGAGTTCTGTCTACTAAAACTCTCCCACTCAAGGCTTATCTAACTGGTGTGCTCTGTTAATGCCACTAAGAGAAATTAGTTCCAGGTGAAGGAAAACCATACATATTTTCAGATACACAAAATTCATTTTCTTTTCATTTTAAACACATTGGCCTAGCACCAGAAAATATTGTGTTAAAGAGTATGATACCTGCCTTTAGGTATAGTAATTAAATTATGAACACAAATGTAGTAGGTGCTATACAACAGGAAAGAATAAGTTCTAATCTAAGAAAATTTTCTAACACCAAGTACAGAAGCTGGTATTTTAAAATGAGGCATATGTAAGAGAAAAAATAAAAGCACAGTTAAAGAGCAACCTATAGAATGAGAGAAAATATTAGCACATCAAAAATCTAATAAGGGGTTAATTGTCCCAACAATAACAAACTCCTATGATATTAATTCTGGATTATTATCCAATATCAAAAAGAAAATTATTTCACATGTTACATCAGTGTTGAAAATTTAAGATTTATGTGAAATCAGTCAAAAAAGACAAATACTGTCTGATTCCACTTATACGATACATCTAAGCTCATAGCAAGAGGTTTCCAGGTACTAGGAGAGATAGAGTAGCAAGGCGTTGTTTAATGAGTATGTATTTTTAGCTTTGTAAAATCAAAAATTTCTGTAATACTGTTGCACGACCACATGAATATATTTAATACTATTGAACTGTACACTTTAAAAAAAGAATATTTCTCTGGTCTACATATAAATAGCACCATCTGGTATTTGTCTTTCTACTTCTGATTTAAAACTGAGGCCTCTAAGAATATTTCTTAAAACTCTATTTATTATGGGAAAAGTCTGCCAGAAGATTGTTCTAAATTTATAAATGACTATTTCACTGTGATTCCTGTGACTTTGTCTTTTATCATACCCAAAATAGTCTAAGCAAGGATCATCTCCCATCCATGTTTCTTTCCTAAGGGAATACTTATATTTCTTTACAAGCACATCTCCTCTTAAAGAATCCACTGCAATCCCCAGCAAGAAGGGGCAATTGTCTTCCAGAGGTTACTGGCTCTTGCCCAAAGGCAAAGGAACCTTACTTCTGTGCCCCCACACTCCAGATGTGCTAGAGCAATTGCACTGCAGGGATTTCAAGAGAAGAGAAGATTGCTGGACCTTTTTTATAAAAGGAGAAGGTTGATATTTGGCCAAAATGACATTCAAAACTTAAAACTGTAGTGTTTGCCTTACTAGCTATTCTAAAGCACCTGTTGCAGGATGATCTCAGAGAGAGAAGTTGTTCCTTCTCTTTTGAGAATTTTGACCCACAGGTGCATATTTAAGCATCAAATCCTTATCCTTGTCTTTTCATTTTTTTTTCTTGTGGTTTTACAAACCTTTTTTGGGTTTTTCTGAGGTCAAATTGCCTTCTTCTTAGCTTCTGGATTTTTAATTTCACCTTTAGCATCTCTACTTGCTAGACTTTTAATTCCACATTCACCACACCACAAACTTTTCATACGACATCACGATTGTCTACTTGACAAATGCAGTGAACATAACTGTCTTTAACTAAAGTTCTTTGCTGCATTCCTATAACCTTCTTTTTGAAACTTCTTTTTCTTGCTTTTTTTCCCCTAAACAATCTTTCTTGGTTTTCTTTTTCTGCTGTAATCACTCTTCTCAGTCTCATTTCCAAAAACTCTTGGCTCAGTTTTTTCCTTCTTGGTAATATTTCTTATCTCTTAATCAGTCTTGTCACTTGACAAATATCTACATTTTATTTATTTCTAATCTGATAATCCTATATAACTTCTTTCCTGAAATATTTTGATGCCCATTGCAAATTTGCATTTGGAAACTTCTCTAACACACATATTCTAATATTTCAAAAGCAAAACTCCTAAACCTATAAATTCTATTAATCTACTACCTGCCTTAATAAACTAATAATTTATTTCAGAAGCTTGTCTGTCTTTTTTACTTCAATCATGTTGTACCCAAGCATATTTAAACTATATGACTTATCAATAATAGATAATTTTTAATATTTAATTATCTCTTTATTGCTACTCCTTCAGTTCAGGTCAAGTCCTGGTAATTTGTTATCTGTTCAGTCCACTGTTTTTTACAATTTTATTTTTTCCCATTTTCTACAATATCTATAAAATGAGCTTAAAATGAAATACAAAATATAAGTACTATTTTTATTTATTGTGATTAGAGTCATACTTCTAGGCATATAACGGTGCTGCATTTTGGTTTAGATTTATATTTTCCAAATACTTAATTATGTTTCTAGCTTTTTTTCTTATTGACCACTAGTCATCTTAAAATATTAAGTGTTTGGTAGATTCACCAGTGAAACCATCTATACTTGGCATTCTATTTTGGAATGTTATTAATTACTGAGTCAATAAATCAGGTCTACTGAAATTATCTCTTTCTCCTGTGAATTCTGGCATATAATGTCATTCGAAACATTGGTCTATTTTATCTAATTTATCAAAAAATACGTGAGGACCTAATTTATCAAAAATTGTTTATATAAACCTTTTCTTTTCATTTATATGTACATCGGATCAGTAGTGTCTGCCCCTCTTCCATTTCCTTGGACAATATGCATCTTCTCTATTGTGTTCCCTTAATTATTCTGGGTATTGTTTATCAAATTGATTAATTCTATAGAATCATTTCATTGACTTGATTTGATTGATTTTCCAGTGATTTCTTATTTTTAAGGTCATTGATTTCTCACCTAATCTTTATTATATCTTCCTTCTGCTAACTTTGGATTTAATATGTCCTTACTTTTCAAAAATAGGTTAGATGATTGTATTTAGATGATATATATTTTATAATATATTTTAGATGTTATAAAACACTACTATAATATGCATATATTTTATATGTTATGTAATAAATATAAAATATATAATATTATATTAAATTGGCATCAAAAGGTTAAGGGCATGCCTTTTTTTTTAATCTGTTCAGGAGTTAGCCATTTATTGTTGCTGTAGGTCTGTTGTCAGAAGATAAAAGTTCTAGTAATATACTTGTATTTGTCTTTTCTCATTGCATTTCCCTAGAAACCACTTTCAACAGATTATGAGGCATGAAATTCATTTTAGCTGCAATCCTGTTATTATATAGGATACATATACTAGTGCAAGATGTGGGGATAGTACCATTCTACAATCCTACCAAAAAAAAAAAAAAATCTCTTTTGGTGAACTTGTGATCCAGGACTCTAACCTTCACACATGCTTCTCAGTTTCACTGACTCCCTTTTTTAAAGATGAAAATAAAGGTTGGGGGGAACTGGATTTAGCTATTTTTCTTCCTCCAGGATAGTGAGGCTCTGATAAAAGCAAGTAGTTAAAGTCTGATAAAGCATTTTCTTCCAGGTACGCTTATGTTAGAGGACAGTGTAATTTAATTGTATTTCAAAATTCTTACTCTTGCTTCTTGGGTAGACACACTGAGACTTTTTTTCTCCAGCTTTCATCTGGACCACATTTTAGTGCTGCTAAATACAAAATTCACCAAGCTCTGGGAGCTCAGAAGGTATTTTTCTCTCAATTCAGTCTTTGTCTATTTTTCAGTAATTAGCCAGTGACTTTTTAGTTACACCGACTGGTGCAAGCTATCATTCTGCTTTGCCCACTTTTACATTTTTTGGGTAGCTTGTGTTTTCTCCAAAACCTCAATTCTGTGATGATTCTAAGAATGATAGTTGATTTCTAGATTATTCAGCATCTTTCTTACTATGAGAATGGGTGTGACCACATCCAGTTTCTCCATGTGTTAGACCAAAAAGCCAGATGTTTGTCACTTTTCTTATCTCTGTAGCAAAACAAAATTGTAAAATTGCCATCCTAATAATTTTAACACATACTGAATGTATCCTTTGCGCCAAACTTTGTGTTGGTTATTGGTGATTCAAATCTGAATCACTGTCCTCCAGAAATCTATGACTTAATAGATAATCATGTACAATGTAGCCTAGAGAGAAGGTGAGGTGAGGGTAGGGCCATATCTCCTGGTTTTAGCAATGGAGAATATGACAGAGTCACTTCTCAGAGGCTCAGAATTTAATGAAAGGAAAGAGGTAGAAGGTATATGAGTGAGAATGTTAAAATGAGAACAAGATTGTTTTAAGAATTTGAAAATGATGGTGCTTTGGGATAAATAATGAAATGTTACAAATTAAAGCTAATGAGTTTATAAGGAAGTTCTAAGACTTTAACACAGAAGAGAAGAAACTTAAAATACGTGCTAAAACTGGTTTTCCCAGGACAGAAAGAGAAAATCAATTAAAACACAAGTAGATGTGTGATATTGGTTCAAAAACCAAAAGAGTTTATTTCTCATAAATTTTATTTCATTTCTTTGCATCACAAAATACAAGATTTCTGCTGATAAAGTATTCTGCCAGAAAAAATAATAATAAAGCAAAACAGGGAAGGCCAAAACATTAAAAGTACAGATCCTTAGAAGTGATTATTGTTACTAATAAGCTCTAAAAATTAGCAAAAGAACAAAATGGTATTGGCAAGAAGCATTAAGTCCCTCTTAATGTGACAATCATCACAGTGTAAAAATCCAACTTATCTGGTTGTGCAGTTTTTTTCCAGGCAAAAATGAATTCACTGGGGTTACTCCAGGAATGTGCACAAGAAATAGCATTGAGTAAATAAGTTTAGAATAGGGATAGCAGAATAGTCAATAGCAGCTCATTTTCACTTGGAAGGAAATTAATAAAATAGAAGTAGGGTAAGTGAAATGGGAAGTTTTACAGTTTACAGTGGCAGAATGTGAATCCTGATTGTAACTGAATTCATGGCTCAAATGAATGCAGAGGATGGCTGAGATGAAATTTCAAAAACAATTCAAGGATTTGTTTCCAAGAATCATGGTCAAAAATAAAGTATAAGAACAGAGATTTCTGGAGCTAAGGAGATAAAGGTGTCCAAAAAGTGGAATAACAAGTGGATTTTGGTACCACTTAGAACAATGCTAATATTTGGAGTGGTGCAGAGTTAGAATTAGATGCCAATGCAAAAGTTAGGAGAATGATTGAATTTTCATACAGAATTAGAGAGGAGTACATAATTGTACTCTAATGCACTGCTCTCATAAACACTGGAATATTTCATGAAGAAGGAGAGAAATGGTCTAAACGAAAACACAGCAGGAAAGTGACTAATGAAGTAAAGAAATTAGACATACCCCCCCCCCAAAAAAAAAACCTGCAAAGGATAGTAATAATTGATTTATGTGTTTATTTGACAAATTTATATACCCTGAGGTTGGGAACATGATTATCATCTATGCAGCATACATGTTAGTAAAATAGTTTCCATTACACATAACCAAACATTGCATTTTTTCTAAAAAAAAAAAACTAAAAACTTATTTTTTGAAGATCTAATCTTGCTAACTCTAACCTTCTTTATACTATGCCATGAGAATCCTATTTGAGAAAAGAGATGGATCTTCTTTACTCTGAGGTTATAAAAATATTCAAATGTTATTCTATTATGTCTTTCATCACCTTTAGGATTCAGTCAAAAGTGCATGGCAAAAAGACTCTCCTCCTTTTTCTAATAACTGTCAACAAAGTTAATTAAATTCCTTTTCCAATTTTATCTTCAACTTATTACAAAACAATTGTTTTTAGAAAGTCAACAATCAAATTCTTCTGTCCTCAACTTCCACTTAAGAACCCATTTTTAAAGAAAGAAAAAAGTGGTCCCAAAGTCACAAGATATAAGCATGCTGAGGAAGGAGGAAAGGTGAGGCATGACAATTTGCGAAGTAAACATCTTGATTATGGTAACAATTACAGTGAAAAAAAAAAACAAAGCATTAAAATATAAGTCAATTGATTTAACATGCTTCATCATGATTCCATGATTTCTGTGTATTCCACAGTGTAGTTATCTAGAAAGCTGTGTTTTTTCCTTTTAGAGTCATTTTCAATAAAATTAAATTAGTTAATTATCTGATTTAAACCCTTGATAAAAAAAATTTGCTTTGCTTTTTAGATAATGAATAAATTCATAATCTCTTGTATAATGATGACACCTACATTCCTTCAAATTTTTCATATGGTCTCTCCTTTGTTCTGTATAAGAGCTCCTGAGATTCTCAGATTCTAACTCTAAGCACTCTACTTGGCAAACTTTAGGATAAGATCCCAACTACTCATGCAAATTAGATGAGTTAACTTTTGATGATTGCTAACTTAAAAAAAAAAATTAAAAAGCCCTAAACTAAGCAACTATTTCTTCTGACCTGAGAATTAGATTCCTTCCCTTGCAGTAAAATTGCCTGAGTGCAGTGCTCCGCTAAAGTATATACTAGTTCTATATTAGTTTCCTTCTTATGTGCCTTTCACTAGAGTCAAATTATATACTTGTTTTCAGCCAGGGTGAAACAAAAGCCACTGAAAGTTTCAAACTGAAAATTAACTGAAAGTTAAAAACCGGGATTACTTGACCTGCTCCTATACTCTATTTTTCACTAAGAATTTGAACTGGGCTTGAGATTGAGGTGGTTGTAACTTTCTTTCCTTTAACTAGTTACCCAAAATGCTAAAATTACCCAGAAAACATTATACTGCTCCCGTTAACCTAGCATCAATTCAGTTTCACAGACAGAGGAAACAGTTTTCCCGCATGAAAGTTTGATTTTGTTGCTATGGTCAATAAAATTGCTATACAAAAGAAAAAGAAAACATATATTTTGTACCAATCCATACAATGTGCAAATGGCAAATGTGTATATCAGTAACATATATATATTACCATGCTACTGAAAACTCTGCCCCATCCTCCTCTTCCAATTTGGCTATTTTGATGGAAGAGAAAATTTTAACACTGTAACAAAACAAAACGTTAAATTTTCTTTTAAATAACTCAAAGGAATTACAGGGAAAATAGGTGCCAAAAAAAAGAAAATCAAGGCAACTGAAATCTTATTAGTTAGCCAAAGCAATTCAGAATGCTGAAAGTCTCCAACATTAACAGAACAACATGGCATGCAATGTGCAATGGTGTGACTCTATAACGCGAAGCAGTGGCACAGCAATATCACAAGTACAGGCTTCATGGTGTTACCTAATGTACAATGGAATACTCCTGGACCAATATGAATGATAGTAATAAACACTTAATTAGCTCATTATTCTCCACAATGATTAAATACTTGAATATATTGAGAGTTTCAATTTATAGACTGTCCTACAATAGCTTTGTTTAAATAGAGAAAACATAAAACATCCAAAGAAAGAAAAATATCTCAATAAACATACAAAGGTCTTTGTGTACATGTATGTATGTTTATTATTATATATTTATATTCAGTCAAATAAGTGAAGTTTCAACTAGATTATTTCTCCTTTGGTGTGTATAACCAGATACATAGGAAAAAGGAGAAGGGGGAGAGAAATAATTCCAAAATGACAGTCTTAGAGGCAGCACATTAACCAGAACTAGGAATGCATTTTGCCCTTAAGCTTGGTTTCAGGTTACCCTGGATCAGCTTCTCATTCAGTTCAGAAGTACATTGGCGCAAAGGACAATAAATGGTGCACTGAATTAGCTTCAGTGGAAATTTACATCTCTCATTAACTCTTCTTCACAACAGTAATATTTTATAACTCATTTATCAATCTAACTCTAAAAACACACTTAGACTATCTTTTCCTTTGTCCTTTAAACTTTTTTTATAGTTGGTAAATATTAGTATCTCTAGCGAAGTCAGTCACTTCTCATTAAAGTACGTTTTGTTTAAACAAGCATAGTCATTTTCTCCAAAATAATTCTTTAAGTCATTTAATAAAATATTAAGGATTTATTTTTTCTAAGACTCCTATTTTAATAGTGAAATTGATTTATATCTCTGTCTAATAAGAAAAAAAAGATGAGATAATATGACTCATCCCTAAAACTACATAATTTTAGCACTCTAGAAATTCTATAAATGTTAATATACTAATATGAGACTAATAAATATTAGTCTTATAAGAAATATTACTCAAAATGTGAAAGAAAACATGGTCTTTTGAACTTTTACTTGATACAAACTAAAAATGAGATGAAACATCAGACTGTCCAAACTAACCATGACTCTATATGAAATATGATGCTTCCTTCAGTTTGATCAAATTAAATACATTAAAGGGACAGAGGAGAAACGTTTTCTATTTAAATTGCTAAATGCATAAAAATTCCACTTAATGAAATTAGATATAAAGCACAGGTTACCAGTAATTCTGGGTCTACTAAGCTAAAAATATAACTTGTGCCTACTGCAAATAAAATAAATGCTATCTTTGATAAAGATCTAGTTCCATCTGCCTGACTTGATTAACACTCTGATATTGAGGGGCAATGTCTCGCAATAACCCCCATACTCTGACCATGGTTGGATCAGTAGTTCAGTATTGGAGAAACATTTTCCTGTATTTGAGCCCAAATTCAGTTCCTTCCTTTAACATTTACTATGTCATCATAAGTCAGTTAACTAGCCCCTCTGTGTCTTGTGTCCTTATTTGTGAAACAATAGTCCTCTCTCAAAAGTTTGCAAGAATGACACTTATAAGATGCTAGAAGAGTGATGCAGCAGACTTTCAGTGCATATTGTTATTATTCACTTGCAGCTTTTGAACATTACACAGAAAGGAAGAGAACGGTCAATGTGTTTTTGATTTTTGATTTTTCTGATTATTCTTTTCTTAGTGTATAGCCAGTGCCTTCAGAAAACAGTCCAGGAGGAAGACATATGGTCTCCTGTATCATTACATGAGGGTTATTGATATCTCATGATTTCATTGTAAGTTCTCATACTTCAAAATGCTTCACAACATTTTGAAAACTGATCTGTTCTATACTTGTTTACATATAAAAGAAGCACATCTTTTTTTAATTTTTAAATTTATTTTATTTTTTTTAATTTTAAGACATAAATCTTTACTGTTGAACATAAATCTTCACTGTTCTTGAAAAAAGGCCAAGGACTTAATATATTCTTTCCATTAAGGGGGGTTAATTCATGTAGTTTATTATTCAGAAAAACTACATTTACCTCTACATTTCTTTCATTACGAGCATATTCCCCCACATTCTTACTAGAAATTTTTTCCATTTATTAGTACACAGTTTTAAATAACACTTGGCAGTAAAACTTTGACAAAGATTTGCTGAAAATCTTTTTTTTAATTTACAAAATTGAAATAACCTCCCGATGTTTTGCTTTTCCATATACCATATGCTCAATTATTTCTGAATTGTTCTCTCATAGGAAACAGTCAAAGGGGCTTAAGAGTAAAGTGAAAGAAAGCACAAAAATAATTTAGAAGATAGTAGCTTATTTGTTTACTTTTGAATCCTACAAAGAAAATTTTACACTCATAAAATAAAGAATTCTACTACTTGACTCAAAAGCAATAAATGAAAGTAATATGCAACTTCAAAGAAATAGAGCATGATGATACTAACTAAGCAGATAAATTAACAGTTCATGGAAATTTCCCTTTCTGGGCTATTGAGGAAAACTTGAGTTGGCTGATTACTCTTAAGTTTTAATTATCCTTAATGATTTGTTAATATTTCAGACAGAATGTTAGCTTCTATAATTTGCCTAGACCTCATCATACTTAGACATATTAAATACTGAAGGGAAATTTCATTTTCAGCCAAGTCTTTGCCAATATTTTTGAAGCGTTCCACACTATTTTCTGGAGTTTTTATTCAACGGTCATTGCCAAAACCCTTTCGTAGTTTAGTATCTGGCAAGAGTGTCTTGAGAATCTGGTAATTTCAGTTATGTGAGTACTAGCGTAGAGAAATAATTCTAGATATGCAAATCACATGAGCTTTTAGTTACAGATCAAATCTAAACCTTTGTATATACAAGTTTGTTTTTCTTTGACAAAACAAATACTCCTGTTCTCGAGAGAAAAAGTACTGAAATATATACCTTGGCAAGAAAGCAATTAAAATTAGTTTTATATGAAAAAGTTTGTAAAACTAATATTTGATGATATAAATGCAAATTAATCAAAAGCACATGTATGAAAATTCCCTTAAAATACAAAGTTACATGAAATGTGTAGGTGATTTTTTTTAAAGTGTCACACAGTACTGTATTAATTTAAGATGACTGGAACATTAAAAATGTGGTCAGGTTCACTGATTCCTCAAACATATGTTGAAAGAATGGTAGTTTATTTCAAAACACAATTCTTGTGATCTGAGAGAGCACCCATATATTTCTTTTATGGGTCCTTCACCTGGAAAAAGACTTTAGAAAGACTTCACATTTATGCAAGAAGAATCAGGATAAAAGACATACTTGTTACCAACTGAGACTATTTTTTTTTTTTAAGAAAACACACCTTTGAGAGGGGAAACAATCAGGGAGGGGAGAACCTCAGCGATTACAAAGGAGCAAAATAATTATATATATATATATATATATATAAATTATTTTTAAAAAAGAAAAGAAACCATAACCTTGAATGATTCATCCCATACCCATCAGCATTTCTCTACTTTTGATGTATTAACTTTATAAAATTTTTCCATAGATGACCAGCTTATAGCATGCACATTTTATTTTGAATTTTTCTTATACTCATGAAACTATGACATTAATTTGGTGCACTGGAACAAAATTACATTGTTGAAACCATTGTTAGAATCTCTCAAAGCTACACATATTTATATCAATCTTAATCTTTATTTCCTTTTTCCTACCTGAGAGCTATAATCACAGAAATAGTATTACCAAGAGATACAACTTTATAGAAAACTGGTAATCTGAGATTTGTGCTTTCTGAATGCGCGCATACATAATATTCTCTTTAATTTTATATTTTCTTTATTTTCTTCCTTTTGTCAGTGAAAGGCAACTGGAAACACCATTGATCAGTATATGACATCTTTCAAATACTTTATGCAGATAATAGATCTAGCAAAACATTTTTTTCCATTCAATAGCATATATTTTGAGTCCCCAAAGAAGATACCATTGAAATAAATGGCTTGGAGAGTTTTGCCCCTCCCCTTTTTTTGTATTTTGTAATTCCTGGCCTTACATCCATGTCCTTAATTCATTTTGAGTAAATTTTTTGTGTATGGTGTGACATAGTCATCTCATTTTATTCTTATGCATGTGATTACCCATTTTTTCCAACACCATTTGTTAAAGAGGCTTTTCTTTCCTTATTGTATACTTTTCATTCCTTTGTTATAAATTAATTGTCCTTGTTAGTGTGGGTTTATTTCTGCACTCTCAATTCCACTGGTTGTGTATCTATTTTTATTCCAGAACCATAGTGTTTTGATACTATGCTTTGTACTACAGTTGTAGTCTGAGAATGTGAAACCTCCATGTTTCTTTTTTGTTAGAATTGCTGCTTTGGCCATTTGGAGTTCTTTGTGGTTCCATACAGATTGTAGTATTGCTTGATCAGTGTCTTTTTAAGAATGACACTGAAATTTGATATGGATTGTATTGAATTTGTATATTGCTCTGGGTAAGATTATCATTGGAAAATATACTACAAAAAGTAGAAAAATCTGACAAATCATGAACTCAAGGTTAACATCAACAATGAATAATTTGTGCTGTTAGGTTTGTGCTGTTGGATATGACAAATGACACTATAGTTCTCCCATAAATATTGCATTACCCCACACTAATCATGGGGAAAACATTACATAAAATTCCCAGCAGGAGTGTGTAGGGTAAATGAGTTTTCATGGTTTTTCATATCCTTTGTTATTAGCCTCTATTACCTATGGTATTGCATTAGACCATATGGTATTGTTATTAGACCATTACCTATGGTATTGTACCCTCCCCATGATTGTACATACCTAGCTCAATGGGTGTGCACATGTGTAAGTGGGCATACCTGGGTCTAGGAGGGAGGTAATAAAAGGGCAGTGACACCCTGATGAAAGAGAAGAGAACAGCAAAGAGATCTCCAAAGAGAACATGACAGGGAATTCAGCAGAACTTGATAGAGGGAACCCAAATGGCTGTTTCTTCGTTGGATGTTTTGCCTCTGTTCACCATTAAAAATTATATGCCAATATTCACACATGATAATGTGATGGGAGAACCTTGGGGTAGACAATGATGTTAAATATATATATATATATATACAATGAATTAATAAAAGTTAAATTATTTTTTTAATTAAAAAAAATATGTTAAAATAATGCCAAGGGCTCTGACATTCTTTAACTGCTAGAACCAATGATAAACCCACCAAGACTGGGATGGCTGCAAAACTCAATGCATTCTACAAATATTTACCAGTAATCCTTAAGATTTCCAATGTCATCAAAACAAAATGTAAGAAACTGTCATAAACAAGAGGTGCTCAAGGAGACCTGATGATCATATATGATATTATTCAGATGAAATCCCTGAAGAGAAAAAGGCCATTATAGAAAATAAATAAATTAAAATTTAAAACTAGAAAAAGACAATTTGGTGATAATAAATGCTACACAAATGCTAATGTTGGTAATAGAAAAGCTAAGTGTGTAGTATGTGAGAACTTTATTATATTCATAAATTTTGTGGAATGTAAAACTGCATAAAACAAAAATATTTTAAATAAAAGTATGTGACATTGATTATATGAAACAATGAGAGTATCGTTTACCTAGACAGAAAGTAGACTCCAAATAAGTGACTGTTCATTGATTTCAATTCAATAAAACAAACACATACTGTGGATTACAAGACCTCAGTGAAAAAATGTGCCACATATAGAATCTGTTCTTTCTAGAGGCAACATGATTGATAATTAAACTATAGCTAATTAACTAAGCAATATAAATTTCAATAGGAAATCTGGTTATATTCGTACTGTTGTTACAGACACACCACTAGATCTGTTTTGACTATAGACACCTTTTGTTAGAAACAAATGGGAAATTATAAGAGGAAATGTTACCAATTTGAGTTTCCAAATATTTATCCTGTATCATTATAGTGAAAAGGCTAATGCTTACCTACCCTCTACCCAGCCACCATTTTCTCATTACCACTTTAGAGTTTGAATCCCAGTCAAGTAAATTACATATATCTGCTTCTAGATTTTTTTATTGCTAAATGGATCTGATATTTTAAGAAAACAAATTCTACAATTTCAGATCAGAATTGAATATTATATTGGTGTTTCCAAGATTATTTTAACTTTCCATAACAATTCTATGAGGTAGACGTAATTTTTGCTTTTTATAGATAAGAAAAAGAGAGCTTAAAGTTTAAGAATTCTGTTTAAAATGAGATATGAGATCTGCCTGACCTTAAAGCTTTCGTAATATATCATTTTTGCTTTTATGAAAACCTGACTTAAGAGATTAGCCACTTCATTGTTTCATGCATCTATTTCCCCATCTTTAAGAATGATTCACTTTCCTTTTATCTAGTGGCGCAGAAATAAACATGAAAAAATTTTCAGTAGAGTACCAATTATAAAAATAGTACTCTAAACTAAACCTGTACTAATTCTCTATTCTTTTTTAGGAGAAAGTTCTGATTTCCCTTCTCTTTTCTTTTCTGAAATCTGAAGAGTAATTTATCATCCCCAGTCAATTCTATTGAAGGAAAAATAGAAACTAATACTCTAACAAAAGAGGATCTCTCTTTTTATCCATATGCTATGATTCAGATTTGCTCATGATACATATTCCCCAAACATTTTTCTTTAGCATTTCAATAATAATACTATTTCAATAAAAATTATAAATATAATTATCAATTGTTACCAGACACTTAGTGCTATGCAGTGTAAAATTAAACAGGTTTTCCTTAAATATTTTCCAAATAGCTCTAATTATTCTCAGAATCAAGTCCAACAAGGGTGAGATGTATGGTCAATTCAAAGTGACTTCTTTTATATAGAAAACTCCCTCTTCCAGTAGTCCTTGAAACAGGGTCTGTGAGGGTGAGATCATGCCAGCAAATACTGTTTGTCCTGCTTATTTATTTTCTTAACTAGGAAAATATTTGTGCTTTGGTGAGGACTATTATTCCAGAGGATCTCTTTTATGAAAAGTCCCAACGTTAAGTAAAGGTAGAAAAGCAAATACATTTGAATTCAGGAGATCTTTTATTATAAGTGATTAAATTAGTTTTTCTTTTGTTAAATTTCTAAAGTTTTATCTTTCTCCCTGCTCACAGTTAATCCCCAGTATGACACTTGGGAAACTCTTATCAAATTAGGTGTAAATGTGGTCAAAACTAAAATGTGATTTGAAGTTGAATGAGTTGAGTACCTATTAAAAGTTCTCATCCAGTCTTACACCTACTTATTTCCATATATTCTTTGTTGAAAAATAAATGATTTCATCAGGGAACGCCCTGGAAATAAGAATCAAGAGTAGATTTATTTTCCTAAGCATTACCTGTTAGGATCTGTCAGACATGCTTGTTCTCTGTAGAAGCATATTCGGAATTTTCACTTCCAAAATAATTGGAGTGAACTAGGAAAAAGTGAACCTGTTCCATTCCATCCTTATTGCCCCATCTGACTCTCAGTGAAGGACTTAGGCTCTATGCCTAAGAAAACAGCAACATGCTCCCAAGCTGTGAAGGGTAAAGAAAATTACTCCTGCAAGGGTAATTCATTTGCCAACTATAATTCACTCTTTGAGCAACCAGCTACTGGTTCATCTCATTTTACTCTCACAAGAAAATTTTACAAAAGCCTGAAGGCTCTTAAATAAATTCTTCATAAAATATGACTTGCACTTGGCAGATGAACCACCTGTCTTTCACCTATGTGACTTTGCATATGCTGTTCTTTTTATTTGGAATAATTGTTCACCTGATTAATTCTTATTGAGCCATAAACTCTCACAACAGTTCGTCTTTTTCACAAAATGTTCCTTGTTTTCCCATTTACTGCTAGCATTGCAGGAGATATCTTCTCACTGTTCCTGTTATGCTAATACTTATAATATCAGATTTTAATTGCTAGTTCAACAGTTTCTGATAATAGATTGTGAGCAGTTTGAGAATGCATGCTACTTTGGCCATATAATCAGCCTCAGATATAATGCCAAACTCACTTCATGAAGTTTTGGGGTTTTTTTGTTTGTTTGTTTGTTTTGTAAGAAAATTAACACATGAATTATTAATGCATGAGTTATATAAGAATCAGGTAAAGTTTCTTTTCTGATTGATTCTTAGCCATTCCCCCACTACCTATCTTATGTAAATTGAAGTCATTTGTCCACTTTGGGCCTCATTTTCTCAACTGTACTCATCTTGGAAGTTGTTGAAGGATTTACTAAAATATGTTAAGCATATTTTAATTGAGGATGTTAACATGTTTAACATATATTAAATGTATTTAACATGCCTATCTTTAGTTCTTTGATTTCAAAGTTCACTGAATAAACTAAATCTTTGTTGTGTTCTTCATAATATACTCAATATGTTGAATATGTGATCCATGTCACATTCTTACATCTCAAACTTTCAAAGTATCAGCACCCTCTTTATTCTAATTCTGTTACCATATTAGAACACCCTGATGGCATCAACATTTAGAACAACCCCATCCTATTAAATTTTCCTTTCTGTTATTTCATCATCTTTGTCTCTCCTGGCTCTCATATCTCCATTGCAAATTTTTTTTCATTGTACATACCAAATCATTAACTTTATCAAGCCCCAAGGCCACATTCTATCTTTGTCATCATATGCTTCCATTTACTTCCACTTGTATTTATTGGATACCTACTATATGCCAGCTTGACAGACACAGCTGAGGAAAACATGAATTCTTGCCATTAAAGTTCTTATAATCTGTAAATAGAGACCAATTTTGAATTAAGATAAATTCAATAGATAGCCAAAAATTGTGTTTGGGTGTGGGTGTGAGAGAGGAAGGAAGGGAGGGAGGGAGGGAGGGAGGGAGGGAGGAAGGAAGGAAGGAAGGAAGGAAGGAAGGAAGGAAGGAAGGAAGGAAGGAAAAAGAAACATGAAATGGGGTGATAAAGGTGCTTCCTCAAAGAGAAACTGATTTGGTGTGAAAGCAGACAATTAGAAAACAATTGCAATAATCTCAGAAGAGGTAATAGTGGTTGATAGATGATAATGCCAAAAAAAAGGTGAAAAATTAATAAGTTATGGCTATATTTTGAAATTTGAGTTAGGAAATTGAGCTGGTAGACTAGATAAAGAATATTAGAGCATAAGAGGCATTAACATAGTTTTTTGAAGAACAATTTCAAGGACATAATTATCATTAAATATCATGATTAAGAATAGAGAAGGGTAGCTCAATGGAAATATCTAAGATAGTAAATATATACATACACGTATACCTTCACACATATGAAAAGAAATATATAGACAGATATAGATTATAAGTATGCACATATATACATATCTGAAATTTATGGTAAAGTCTGGTAGAGATAAATATTTAGAAGATGTGTATATATGGGTGGAATTTAAGTTTTTTTTATGATTGGATGATCTTACCAAACAAAAACAGAATGAAAATAAAGAGTTTCAAAAAGGCACTAAATAAGACTGAGACCTGGACTACAATATTCAAACTTTAGGAATACAAATATACATGCAGAGAAAATGGCTAAGATTACATAACCAAGGTTGTTACAATGACTAACAAGGAAATATTCTATTTATATCTCCTCATTTGATTATTTTCTGATACTAGAAAACCATTCTTGTGTAATCAGAACCGTAATTAAAATAAAATTTGTCAAAATTTGTCATACATAAAAGCTTTACAGATAAAGAGACAAACAGCTGATTACTGATTCTTAGGCTTTAAATCATTCAAGAACCTTTAAGTAAATCCAGAGCCTGAAGTTGTTTTATGAAATAGATGATTTCCAGAGTTTCCAGTCCCCTTCATTTTTACCAGATTCCAATACCTTCCCTACCCTAAGCCCAGTTTTCTATCATCATTTTGGAAATACTCCTGGTAATACTTGAATAGATCTAGCCCCAACTCTCATAACCTTGGCATTTATTACACTGATAGAAAAATAGACTTTTGCTCTATATTGAGAACTAATGCCATATTGGATGACTAAGCAAGCTTCTTTGTTCTTATGACCTTTCTCTCACAATCTGATGTTAGTATCAGGTGATGCTAATTAATAAAACACAAAATAGTAGTCAGGCTTTCCAGAAAAGCTATGGTCATCATCTATGATTTACTCTCAATTTTCACTTCTTTATTTTGATACAATAAAGCCTTCCCTATCAATTTTCCTAAAATTATAGGCTATCAAAATAAAATCCTCAAAAATCAAAGTAGTAAATGTATAATCAAAAGTAACATTTGAATTAATTAATTAATAATTATAATGCTAAAAATTACTGCAACACTATTCCTTTCAACACACTTTGTAAGAAACTGAAAATTTAGCAAATATCATTCACTTAATAAATTTTATCCTGAACTTGCAAAATATGTTTTTACATAAAGCCGAAATTGTTTATCATTGTTGCATTCAAAGAAATATCATTGAGGTTCATCAAATTTCACAAGTGACAGATATCTTTTTATCTTCAGTGAAATAGTTTATGGGGACCACTTTTACATAAAGAACATGTATTTTGACAATTTCATTTTTGACCAAATAATTCTTAAATGCTCTTAGATAGTTCTCTATTTAATTTGATGCTTGTACTTTACCACAATTATTAACTCTATTCAGATCCTAACATGTACCTGTGCTACATATAGAGTTAAAATGATAAAACCTATCCTGCACACTGTTTATAGTCTAAGAGATAAAATATATTCTATTAATTATACAAAATCTACAGAATCAAGTGTTTTGTAGTCATAGATAATGGAAAACTTTCTAAAGTAATTCCTTTATTTGTGTGGTTTCCTAACTTCTACACTCAGTTGATACTTTAAGCACCTTATGATTCCATTTGAATCTCTGAAATTGCAGCATGTCTGAATGAAAAAATAAGGAATGAGGAAATGAAAGCAAAACAATAGATCACCACTATTGATCCTAAGGTTAAGATTGTGTTTAATGGGACATTGATTATCTCATCTTCACTACTGTTATTGAAAAAAAATCATGATTTGACAAGCTCCTCCTCCAATAGATGAAATGATCTAATAAAAGTTAACAACACTCATTCATTTGTTAAATAGAATAATAAGGAAGACACCACTGGGAAATGATTTATAAAGGAAATGAGACAGCAGACCCTTGCAGGTGAGATAATTCCAAATAAAAAATACCTTAAGCAAAGGCAGTGGAACTGGAGTTTGCTTGGAGATTTTTAATAACTCCAAAGACAGTAGCATGGCCAAAGTGAAGATAACAAGGGGGAAAGTAGTAAATAACAGGGCAGAAATGTATCTGGAGGTGAGCCTTTGAGGCCACCTAAGGAAAATTTGGGTTTATTTGACTTGAGTCAGTGAAATATTGAAGAGTTTTGAGCAGGGGTATGAGTTATTTGATTCATGTTTTAAATTGTCAAATGACTACTCTGCTTATTTGCTGAGATAAGAGTGAATGTAAACAATAGTGAAAGTCAGTGAAGAGACTATCATTTCCCATGGGGGAAATGATAGTAAAAGTAGTAAAATGGATGAAAATGGCCATTTTTTTAAATGTTTAGAATAAATTCTTACTACACTTGCTGATGGGTTGAACATGGGATTAAAAGAGAACCATAAAAAATTAATCACTAATATATTTGTATATTATTAATAAAAACAGATGCTAAGTGAGTTTAGGAAGTATCTGGATGGTTGCTGGTTTTAGGAGAGGTTAAGGGCTTAAGTACTGTTTTCTTTCAATATGAGATGCCTGTTAAATATTCAAGTGTAAATCTGGGAGAGATACATGTTATAGCTATTTTGATAGTTTTCAGAAGATAAACTGTATCTGTAATAGTTAATGGTTTGTGTCAAATTGAATGACTAAGGAAGGTCCACGAAACTAGTAAAAAACTCAGTAAAAAGATTGATCCACATGAATGTGAGTGGGTACTATGTAATTTTTTGAGGGCCAAAATTATATCACCTGTTTTTCTGAATCTTTAACTTAATGCAGAGTGTGGGATTTTCTGGCCTTTTAGCACCTTATACAAATATGGACTGCAAAAGAGCCCATCCTTAGTAAATGCCTTCTTCTATGAGAAAGTCCCTCTTCCCAGTGTTTGAGTAACCAGCACCCCATTCTTAAAGACTTCCTTTTTCTACACAAATCTGAAGAAATGTTACATGCATGTAATTTTATATTGGTTTTGTTTCTCTTGGAAGAACCATTGCTAAAATAGTACTAAATCAGTAAAGTGAAATAGGTTCACAGATAAAAAGGAAAAGAGGTAATGAAGGTGATTCTTGCATAGCAACAATGATAGAAATAAGGCTGATGGCTACTGAAACATGCCAAAGAATGAAACTAGACCACTGTCTCATACCATACACAAAATCAACTCAAAATGACTAGGAAACTTGGGTGCAAGACCCTATCCTATAAAATACATAGAAGAAAACAATTGATATCAGCTTCAGTGACATCTTTGCAAATTCATCTCCAACAGCAAGGAAAACAAAAACAGAATATAAATATTTGGATTATATCAAATTGAGAAGCTGATGTACAGCAAAATAAATAAAAAATAAATAAATAAATAAATAAATCGAACAAAAAATGAATTTGGAATGAAATACTTGCAACCGTACTTCTGACAAAGGGTTGATAAACCAAGTTTTAAAAAGAATTCACACAACTCAATGACAAGAATCTGATCAAAATATGGGCATAAGACCTAAATGAATACTTTTTTCAAAGATAATATACAAATGGTCAATAGGCAATTGAAACAAAGGGTCATATTCACTTTTCATTACGGAAATGCAAATGAGAACCATAATGAAATAGCACCTCACTCTTGTGAGAATGGCTCATATCAAAAAGACTAGAAACAACAAATGTTGAAAGGACATGGATAAAAAGAATCTCTTGTACACAGTTGGTGGGGATGTACACTAATCAAGTGTATGAAAAGTGTCTCAAAATATTAAAATTGAATCAGTCATGTGGCCAGCAATTTCAGTCAAAATTTGAATGCTCTAGAGTTCAGATTCTTCACTACTGCAAGAGGTTATCAAAATTTAGACAAAAAATTAAAAAGAAAAGAGATGTAGTAAAAAAGAAACACATTTATCATATATTTTTATTTATAAAATTAAATGCACAAAGTTCATAATCAGTGATTAAAAGAGCAGTATGTTCTTTTGGAACAGCGCTCCACATTTATGCACACATGATGGGCAAAGAACAAGAAATGCTTGTTTTTTCTCCAAATCCTCCAGCCTAGTGCCATAGTAAAGATGCGATGAATATGGGTCTTTTCAACGCATTTTGAGATGTACAAGAAGAAAACAAGATGAGACTATTACCCTAAGATACTCATCTTCAGTGACTTGAGATCTGGAGACTATTATCCAACTTCTTGGAGTTGCACTTGTTCAATCCATGAAAGAAGTTACTCTAGATGTTAATTTTTGCCTATAATTTTTATCGACTCCAGAAAACATCGAATGTGTCAAGTTCTAGATTAAAATACATTTAAGTCACAAAATAAATGTTTCCTCTGTGGCATCTTTTTTAGGAATATATATCAGATAATGAACCTTCTATACAAAGTGGCATAATTTTGACACTATTATAGAAAGTGTATAATGCAATATTTGCAAAACATATTTAATATATGCATTTTTCTAAATATAACTCTAAGTAAAGTAACAATGAGATTTTATTTGACTTTATAGTCTCCTCTTAGCCTCAAATATTTTAACTTCATTTTGATTAAAATCTGTTTATGTATCACCATTTCAATCATTAAATTTTACCATGCTAAAATAGAATTAAGGAAACTATATATTGGCATTAAACACTAATAGAAGGCTTTCCTACTGTCTGAAAGTTTTATTGATATTAACTCTTGCATGTATTCATGCTTGTGAAAACTTATCAAATACAATTTAAAGAATACCAATTGTGCACAAAATATTGTGCTACACTTACTCTATCATTCAATTCATAACCATTAAGTCACACATTTAAGTAAAATTTATTAAAAACAGATATTTGCTTGCTGAGTATAAGTTTTTATAATTTAACTGAGAAATAAAATTATAAAGACAAATGTCCCAATTTCTGTTATTGTTCTGGGTTTTCTAAGATTTATTCAGTAGCTGCAATTCAGATATTTTTCATTAGTTGAAATTGTTAAAAGAATTACATTCAAAATGAGTAATCATTAATAAAATAATTTTTAAATTTCACACAAGAAATCCCTTCCTCCCAAATAACTATTAAGAAATATTTCCTCTATACAAATGGCCAACAGGCACATGAAAAATTGCTCAACGTCACTAGTAATAAGGGAAATGCAAATCAAAACCACAATGAGATACCACCTTACACCAGTAAGAATGGCCCACATCCAAAGAACGGACAACAAGAATTGCTGGCGAGGATGTGGAGAAAAAGGAACACTACTACACTGCTGGTGGGAATGTAAACTAGTCCAACCACTATGGAAAGCTGTGTGGAGGACCCTCAAGTTAATGAAAATGGAACTACCATTTGACCCAGCAATCGCTCTCTTGGGAATCTACCCAAAGAGACCTCAATGTGGGTACAAAGGGACACCTGTGCT
>PVHY01021424.1:0-23925 GCA_004024945.1 Uropsilus gracilis
TCTCCTAGGTAAACAAAGGTGGGTCCCCCAAATCTCCTAGGTAAACATAGGTGGCCCCCAAGTCTCCTACGTAAACAGAAGTAGGTCCCCCAAATCTCCAAGGTAAACAGAGGTGGCCCCACAAATCTCCTCAGTAAACTGACAGGCCAATTACAAGTCAGAAACAAACCTGCTGCCTGTAGCTAACCCGAGAGGTACAGCTTCTCATGCGCCTCAAAGCTCCTCACTACTCCACTTGACTCTCACGAACACCGGTGTTTGAGCCCGTTTTCTCTACCCAAATGGAGCCTGAAGAAGCTGCCTTTCCAGAAACTGGTGAGGAGAACAAACTCAGCATGTTTTGCAGCAGCCTGACTGGGGCCGGCAGGCCCGCAGCATCAAGGCCGCTCCGCATGTGGCTGTCTCCCCGACCTGCTAACGTGACTTGGGGTTTGCCGAGCTGTGAGGTGGGACTGGGTGGTTCCTGTCTTGCATCCGGGAATGCTCAAAAATGCCTCTTGCTGGTGGGGGTCACTCAGCAAGAGGGACCTCCTCACTACGCCACCCCTCCGTGACACTACCCCCGTGCCGGTGTCAGAAACAAAACTTAATGGGCGAAGAGGAGACACAAGCTTTGTCTCCTTGCATTCTGACCAGAAGAGGCTCATTTACTGGCAAGGCTATAGAAAGCTTTACCCAAAAATCCATTTAAAATCCTCAAATTCTATTTCTCAGAAAAATAATGTTGCCCTTCAGTCTAGAAATAACACGCAGGCCTCACAGTGCCAGGCCGTCATTATCTCTAAAAATACATGGAGCAGATCAAACTCCTGAGGTCACTTTCAAGGCCTGGGCTACAGCAGACACTGCTCGCCCACCCCGCCCAGCCTGCCCGCAGCCAGCAGGGGTCTTCCTGCAGGGCCAGCTGGGCCAGGTCTTGCCTCCACACAGACTGCAGGCCAGGCTGCCACCAGGCTGATAAGACCTGTCTCTCCTCAGAGGGGGCCTGGAGAAAGGCAGCCGGAGAGGTGGACCACTAACGGGAAATCCTCCTGCAGCCTCTCCTGTCTCCTCGGATCCCATGAGTCCCTTCAGGGGACCACCTGCCATGAGCTGAACAGATACACAGAAGATGCACTTCAGATCTGACGAAGGCAACTGAGATGCCCTGGGAAGGCTCCCAAGAAAAGCAGTGATGAGTGGGGACATTTCACATATATATTATGTCAACAGAATCATAAACATGGTTCACTTCTTAGAATAAATAATATTTGTCTCTCGGAACCAGGAGGAGACACATTTAAACTTTGCTCACTTCTTTGCTCCTTTTAACTTAAAAGATAAGGGAGCTGAATAACAAATGGATGCCAAGGAACATGTTGTCACTTATTCAAAGTAACATTTGACTAAAATTCAAATTAACTTTTATCTGGAAGGTAATAGGGAGAATGTATCAAAGTATGTGCAAACAATGAAGAACAAAGAATTGAGACTGACCAGTATAACCAGCGCCTTCAGATAAACCTTTGTAGAATAAGACTCTGCCTTCTCTCAATCCTCTGTAAAAACACCCACAAGAAATTGTCCTAAAGACAACTTTTCACTTCTTTCTGCTAGCCACAAGACTGCAAAATCATTTTTCCAAATGCCATAGAGTCTAAAATTTCTTTGAAGTCTCTTCTTTAAAGAGGATTTTTATGATAATTTTCGTGCATTTACGTTTAGCTAAGAAGGACGTATAAAGCTTACTTCTGGAATCACTTTCTTCCCCCCAAGTAATTCTGAAAGAATTCTGAAAATGAACAGTATAAAAATTCAGAACCACAGCCCAAAGATCTAGAGTATATTTTGCTCTGGGTATATTTTAATTTGATTACCTAAAAAAAAAGTTTTCAGACTGATTCTCAGTAAGAGAACCACGCTCATCCCTGTGGACTGGAGGGAGAGTTTATGGCACAAACACAGAGACAAACAGCCCTTTTCTTGTTTCCACTGCACCCATGCCAAGTTGTTCAAGTAGCCATTATCACTTCAAGGTACCTTTAAAAACAAGGTAAGTGGGAGCGCTATTTGCAAAATACAAAATACAAAACTCAAAAAAATAATGGATATACATTTCCCAAAAGAGAAAAGCATCAATTAAATATACAACAAAATGTTTGCCAAATTCACCCGGGACTCACCAGGGGCACTGGAATTCTCCGTCAATCTGTATCTATGGCGCCCTTTCCTAAACAGAACAAATCATTCACAATTTTCCCCTTCCCCTCCCCCTTCCTTCCTTTGAGACAAATTAGTTCATCAGTCCTCACACAGCTTTTCAGCCAGGTGTTAGTTACTCAAGTGAAGGCAACTTGGAGAATGTAGGAGCCTGTTTTATACATTCCCAGGTAATCTGCTACAAATCATTTCTCAGCTCTAATCAACAGTGAGCAAACCTCCAGCACCACAACCTCCATGGGAATGGCTGACATATAAATGTTTATTAGCTGAATAAACATCACTGGCCTCACATGTCATTTTATGTCCCCTGTGGTCACTAACCATCTTCCTAAGGGCAAGCCAGGCCATCAATCAAAGCCATTTCAAGTAGCTTAGCCAACTAGGAGGGAAAAGAATTGATGGCCTAAGATAATTACCCATTCCTTCGTCAGGAGCATCAGTGACTGATGGACCAGGGGGCAATGGCCTCCAACTCAGAATTAACAACAAAGTCAGACAAAGAGTAATAAAAGAGTTTTGCTACAAGCCAGCAATGAGTTTGTCTTGCGGCTAAACAAGGAAATCTCAAGTCTCTAAAGCTTTTTACCTGGCAAAGTTTTATAAGAAACAAGAAACTCAAGAATTCCTTGGACACGCACCCACTAACTGAAAATGGGTAGCTTCTGAAGGCCATTGTCAATAATATAAAAGCAGCCAGACACTAATAGAGCAGCTCCCTCTACTCTTAATTTGAAATATTAAACCATCAGGGATTCTGCTTCCTACTTCCTTTCTTGGATCCACCATCATAGACTCTCACATCAACAAGGCAATTTTCAGAGGATTTTGGTACGAAATAATACAATGATTATAACTACAAAGCAATATGACCAGATGAGGCTACACTGACAAAGTGAAAAACACAGAGAAAACAATGACATTTAAATTAAAAAGGACATTCACACCTTGCCAAAAATGAAACAGCCCTTAGGTATATTGGGCTCTGGAAAGGAAAAACATTTAATACTCTCAGTTCCTAGATGACTGATTTCCATAGATGCTACAGCTGAACAGATCATCCAGAAGATTCAACACTCTAACAGTAGCTATCAGAATAATGACTTCTTCAAAACAGCTCTGCTCTCTTGCCATTCAGAAGCAGCAAGAGAAACACGGAGTGAACTGCTCCTTAATTCTGCATCTGTTAAATGTGTGTGCTTCCCAAGGAGGGCTGTAGTTTCTCAGATATTCACCAAAAAACATCCAGAAGACCCAAGGGAGACCCTTTCTCCTTCCATACCCTGCCCAGTCTTTGGTGTGTAAGATGGCTCTCACACCCACCCACCAGCACTACCTTCCAACTCCCTCTGCCCTGTGTGAACAGGACTTAAAAGCTTGTCTGCAGTTTCTCTCAAGATGAATCATAGGCCAAAAACATGACCAGGGAAGAGCAGAAAGCGGTGGGTATATAAGGAGAGGAATGAGCATGTGTGAAACACCAGGTCAGAGGATAAATTATTACAGAGGGACAAGGAAGAGAGGACAGAAGATTCAAGTCACTTCCCCACTCCCCACCACTTCAAACCAACCTTCAAGGGCAGAGCTGTTTGAGGTCAGACAGCCCCAGGCCCAGCTCTGTCTTTCCCATACACACATATACACGTCTAGCCCAATGAGAGACCCTGACTGATACACATATGACTATGTGTGCATAGCAGGGGTGTTGTTTATTTACTGAGAGATTATTTACCAAGTGTTTGAAAATGTATGTGAAAGCAGTGTGCTGAACACAAGTGACCCATGAACACAGAACACTCTTCTTGGTTGTGTGAAGTGGGAAGGACTCATTCCCAGCTGTCAGGCGGGGAGCTGGGACTGGCCCTCAGTTGACTGCTTCTTCAGGAGTTATGTGCTACACCTCAGGAAGGCCCTGTCTGCAGCAACCAAGGGCTCGTGCATGGGAATGACTACCAAGTCCCCTTGCCCAAAGGGGAACATGGTGTTAAGGGTTCTGTCTCCCTTAGACAGAACCATGACAGGGGGTGCATTAGGGTTCCATTTGCTGCCTCTGTGCAGCCCTGTCTTCACTCCATCACAGATGCCAGTATGGTGACAATTCCCCAAGTCACTGCCCTTTACACAAAGCTCTACCTCAGTTTGTTGCAGTAGGGACCCAAGGGAAGAGTTAACCCCATTTGGTTTCCACACCTATCCATCACCCACTACCCTGCCAATGGCTTCTTGTTTTTCTTTCATTTGTTTGTTGCATCCCACACACATGAAGCTCTTCTTTCCCTCCACCCCACAGTTCTTGTCCTTACTCCAGAGACTACATGTTTCCTTTTCTCTTTAGCTTCAATGTTCTTCCATTGGGTCTTCCCACTGGCAGCTCCTTCTCATCATACAGGCTTCTGCTCAATATTGGCACTTCCCTGACTATCACCACCCCACTAAGCTGAATTCAGTCTCCCCAACTTCATAACTTTTACCACAATCTAAAATGATCATATATGCTTATTACTTGCTTAAAAGAAATCTGTGCCTGCTACCTTCCACTCACAGTTAAACATAACTCCCTTGAAGGCAGGAAGCAAACTGATGTTAATGTATATACAGGAGAGGTCAGTGATGGCTTCTACAAATTCTACAAAAGTGCCAGGCACATATGAGTGGCTTAATCAACATTTTTAAACTCATGCTGAAACTGCTATGTTAAGTTTGATACCATTATTATGGGTGGGAAGGAGTGTCAGAAAAAGTCTCTTTAAAAATGACAAAGTCAGATCAAAATGATGAGTTGAACCAAAGGTATTAAACCAAAGGAAAGGGTAGAATCCAATCTGATGACCAAGAAAGCCACAGAAGGTATTGGAACCGATCAGCAGGATTTATAATTCACCTCCAACACAACCTCATCTGGGTTGTGGGGAACATGCTGATAAAACCGTGGAGAAATTAAAGGTAGACAGGTGGTTATGCTCTGCCACATTAGCCAAGGAAACAGCTTGTGGGGGATCCTTGAGCCTCCTGAACACACCACTGGGGAACGTTCTGGAACATCTGAGCAGGGGATTTGCTCTAAATGGAAAACGAGTTCCCAACTGCATGAACAGTCTTCGCAAGCAGATCTGTGCCTACTGATGCCAGGCACCTTGTCCCTCAACAATTACCACCTGGGAGACACCAAGGAGAGAATAACCGGAAATGTTATTATATAACAACCAAAGTTGTATCCTGCAAAATGTCTGGAATGACTGGCGCATTATTGAGCAGTTCCCAGCAAAGTTCCCTTCTCCTCCTGCCACCTACCAAGAGAACTGACCTTATCTCCCAACTTAAAAATAGCTACCACTTTTTTATTAATGTTGAGCAATTTCTAGATCAGCCCTAGGCAGGCTTGAACTTAAACTGCTTTTCACTCAATGCAAAGTCTGTGTTCTGTGCACGCATGATACTAGACGCGTAAGGTGTTGTGGGAAATTCAAGAAGCATCGTTCTGATAGGATAGTCTGTGACTACTTCTGTGCTGATACCAGTAAGAGGTCCCACCTACACTACAGAAGGACCTGTGAATGCCCTGAGCCCCAAACCCTGAGCCATAAACTACCATTACTTGACTGCACCCAAGAAGTTATGGGTCCAGGTGGAGAACTGAGACTCTCAGTGGTCTTGGGATTCACAACAAAGAATATGACTTAATTGAGTGCTCCGTGTCCACAGACATCCAAAGACACCCTGGCAATTCCCCATCTTCACCGTCCAAAAGAAAAGAGCACTCACCATAGAAAGACATGGGTCAGGCATCACAACACTTGGAAGATAGAAACCAAAGCTACTCTGCACAAATGCCTTAGAAACGGGGCACCATGATGGCGGCCCTGCACTGGAGAAAAAAATGGGTGCATGATCGTAGGCCTGCCCTGAAGGCACCCGTTTTCTAAGCGTCAGGCAAGTGCTGTGCCTTAGATATTGGAAAACTGGGTGGAAGAATATGCAGGTTACTGGCGGCCAGAAAGCCATGCACAGGCAGAGAAGTCTTTCCTGGGCTGAAGTCATTCTTTGGCTCCATCTACACTGAAAACGATTAATAAGTGTTACTGAACGGCTGGGGAAATCCCAATTACATTTACCATACTGCTTAAATGGGTGGTAAGGGAAACTGGCCAAATCTCACAGGGACTCTTCTGTGAAGTGTGGCCAATGAATGTAATTCCGTTTTGTTCTTTAATGGAATTTTCTTCCTACTCCTGAGAAGAGAGAAAGAAAACTAATACATGAGAAGAATAAAGTCAACCGTGAAACAATTACATAAGCAGGACTTAAAATGCTGTTGACGAAATCGTCGAATGAAAGTCCTGATTAAGTGGCTCAACCTCAACCTCTTGTTCTCTAGGAAAACGTAATGGCTGGCACCCAGAATGGTTCCTGAATTCCCTCTGCACAAGAGGGCTCTGGGGACCATGTTTCCATCCAAAATGTCCAGTCAAACTGAGCTGAAGAGGTCTGAAAACAGGCGTCCTCAGTCCTGTTGAAATGCACTTAGGTAAGATCAGTTTCATAATGCTAAACTGTGATCTCCAAACTGTGTGAACTCTTAGAGCACACAAAATTAATGATTTATTTTCACATAGTGCTGACTGCCAGCAGCACACCAAACATTTGCAGGAAAACATGATGCAGAACCTTGCGTATATACTACTAAATCCCCGGAATACCAAGTGGGTGAAGTTTACCTTGTTCTCACATTGTCTTTGCTGACTATCATTGAAAGCGAATCTGGTTTTTGAGTTCTATTAATATACTTTGCAGAACTGCTAGTGACGGTTTTCACAAAGTCCCAGGGTTCATGAGGCTGTCACTTCCTTGTTGAGGCAGGAAGCCACAGGAAGTCATTTATGCCTCTGACCCACAGGAGGTGTAAAAAAATACAATGTGGCAGGTCTGCCACAGCTGCTGTCAGCTGGTTCTGAGAGAAACTTTCTGAACCTTGAGCCAGGAAGTTGTCTGACTTGGGGGCCAGGATAAGAAGTGGATCCTCAGGTAGCAGTCCTATCCAGTTGGGCTACATTCTGTTGTTAGAAACAGCATTTGTCAAGTTCCAAAGCACCCATGAAAAAATTCCTAGGCTAACCAGCTGGAAGTTAAGAAAGCCAAAGAAAGATTCAGCTGAGTTGGACTAAATTCCAAAAAGTCACCATGTTTTTTGAGGCTTTATTGATGTAAGGTACAGATGACTCGATAAAACACTGTCTTATGCTGACAACCTTTGTCAAGCCCTTGCTGAAGCTCAGCTACACAGACTTCCCAAGACCAGGGGTAGAGGGAAAAAGCACCGTGATACAGATTTTCACCTGCCAACTGAGATGGAAATCTCTGGTTTCTGAAGGGTTAATCGGGTTCTACTGGAAATTTTTGCTCAAACCCAAGTATTTAGAAGCATGGCCTATAAGTTCTGAGGCTGAACATGGTTCAGATGTACATAAATATAAATAAAATCTAAATAATTATAATAGAAATCTTATTTTGTAGAAATAAAGTATATATAAAATACATTAAACTATAAATAAAAATCTATCAGTTGACTAAATTAAAGCTGTTGGAGGACTATCCAGAGGACAGTCCCACCTAAATAGCATTTTTAAATTTCATTATGTGTTAAAATGACTCAATTAGGAAGACTCTGTCTCCAAGAAAATCATTCTAGGAAGTACCCAGAGCTAAAGTTTTAACGTATCATCTCTTTCACGCCATACAAGTGTGGCACGACCAACCCAAAAGTCAAAACTATACAAATCTCTTATGGTTACAAACAATAAAAAATATGAATTCACTCTGCATATCCAATACTCATTTTTCTAGGGGTAACTGGTTTAATCAAGGAGTATAAGAATCAGCCAATTTGTTCAGAGAATGGAAATACCATATGATATCATCTGACCTCAAACTTTTTGAGTTTCCTGACCCCTAGACCAACGGAGCATGGAGACATTGAAGTGTTCAGGAAAAGGAAGATTGAGTTTCCTACCCACTGCTGATTTATTAATGAGGCATTAAGACAAGCTTTCATTAACGCTTTCAACCCTTGCAATGAAGCTGCTTCCCAAGGTCCACCAGTGAGTTTACAGTGGAAGACAGTGATGATAAGGATGAAATTTGCAACTTCTTTTAAAAAAAGCTTCATCTATTGCTCAAAAAGGAGATGTCTGTACATATATAAAAAGTCAACACTTGGTGCCTACTGTGGGAATGGGGGTCAGACCCAGTGACAATAAGGAAGAGTCAGTGGCTTAGATCTGATGCCTCTCATGGGCCTGGCTGTGGGTTTGGTGTGGACAGAATGGAGAAAAAGTTCCCTCTGCAGTGTACTCTAGCCTGGCCTGTGCCCTTTCTCATTCAAGTAGGATGGAAACAGTCATTTACGAGAATGGCGCCAAAAGTACAGAAAGGCCCATTTCCATGAGCTTTCCTTCTACTGCTACCCTGCACAGACTCAGGCACAAGTGGCTGTGGCCTTCCCGTGTGTCCCCCAGGCTCTCGACTGGTTAGCCGAACAGGACTCCTGTAGCACCTAAGCGAGCACACAGTGCTCTGCCCAAGTCTGAAAACTGAGTCACGGATGAGTAGACCTTGACTAACTAACGGCTCCTACAAAACGAGACATGCTAACAAAAGAAACACGAAGCGAGTGCCAAGCGTCCACAAGAACATGAGCTGAGGCCGGGCACAGTGGCTCGTGCTTGTAAGCTTCAGCCTATGAAGCGGCCGGGGCTAGGGATCATGGTTCAAGTTCTGCCTGAAGCCCGTAGTGAGACCTAGTTCCAAAAAAATAGCTGGGTGTAGTGGTGCATGCCTGTAATCCCAACTACCTGGAAAGCTGAGGCTGGGGATTGCTTGAGTCTGTGGTACCCCGGGCAACATGAGCCTGAGGTTCCACAGGCAAAAATAGCGAGAACTAGTCTCAAAAAAAAAAAAAAAAGAACATGAGCTGAGGACAAGTGCTGCACCAGTATTTGCTCCAGTTGTGTCTCAAAATGAGAACTGAATAGCACAATGTTCCTCTCCCTTCCCCAAAACAAAAGAGGACTCTACAACTGCCATCTTGGGCTGTGTGTAACAGAAAAGTGGGAATGAAAAATGAGTAAAGAGAACAACTGCAAAAGAAAAAAAAAGGCCAAAGGAACTAGCAGATGATCCACTCCCCAGTCTCCAGATAATGACAAGTCCAAATTACTAGTGCCAACCTGACCCCTCCTTTGAATTCAGGACTTTACCTCCATCTCTGTCTGAACAGCTAGAAGACAAGCCAATTGAACATATCCAAACCACCTTTGTTCTTACCATCCGAACCTACAACCCTGCAGTTTCTCCCACCCTTGCACACGACAACTCTGTCATTCAATGACACTTAGGCCAAAATTCACACCACTGCTTCCTGGCTTCCCCTCACACACCAGATCCACTGGTCAACAGTTCCGATTGACTCTGCTTTCAAACTGGAACCAGAGTACAGTCACACCCCACCATCTCCACAGCAATTGGCAAGGCTCATGGCCACGCTTTGTTGCACCTGCATCCGTCAACAGTCTCCAAGTAGTCGCCCTGCTCCAGCCATTCCACTCAGCCCAGCGGCCAGAGTGGGCTGTGTGGGCTGTCACAAGCTGGGTAGGTAATGCTATTCCTGCACACAAAACCTTCAAGGACGGCCCATTGCCCACACCATGAAAAACACAGATTGGCTGGGACCCACTGTGTCCGTGGGAAAGATGGTGCCTCCCTCCACCTCCTCTGACTTCCTGCCTCACTTTGCTCTAAGCACACCAGCCTACTTGCTGGTCCTGGTCCCCACCAGGTTGGGGTCCAATTCAGGACCTTCAAATGCCCTGATCCCGCTGCTTGGAAAGCCCCTCCAGCGGGAAGACACATGGTTGTCCCAATTTCAGAACTTCTCCCAAATGTCCCATAGTAAGTAAAGTCTTTCCTAGACATCATATTTAAAAATGCAAGTAGTACCTGAGGCAGACAGAGACAGACAGGCATGCACACACACACACATGCACGCATGCACACACACACAGTTATACATAGCACTTTTCCTTTATTTTTAAATACCCATCACCATCTCACATACTTTCATTTTTAACTAAGGCAGACACATTGGACCTCTGTGGAGGTTGTCTCCACCGTCATTTACAATGGATCTTTAATCATTTCCCTCCCCCTCTTGAGGGTCATTACCACCTTCATCATAACCTGCTAATGACACCTACAAAGTCACTACGTCACTTCTGTCCATCCCAGATAAGCCCCAACCTCCCCATCTTCACCAGAGATGAGGCAAAATACCCAGAGAAGCAACCTGGCCGTCACAGCTCACATTCATGGAGTTCTCAGAACACGCTGGGTGCTGGATTCATGCCTAAGAGGTAATTCAGTCCTTACAGCCCTGAGGATGAAATTTCTGTGACTTTCTCTTTTGAAGGGAGAAACTAGACTAAGAATTTTTAACATGACAATGACAGGGTGACAGCATCAAGACTTGAATCCTGGTCATCTGTTCTTCACACTTGCATCTGACAGCAAGTTGGCTTCATCCTGGACTACAGAGAAGGCTCAGTACAAGCAGGCCTGAGGGCCTCGAAAACCCAGCCTGGAAGACACACCTCCCCCTCCATGTCAGAGCTGCCTCCAGGAGCCGGCTCGCTGACCAAGGCTTGTGCTCAGCAAGCACTCTGACCTGACAGAAGGTGTCGACGAGGCTGAGGCAAGAGGGCAAATGTTTCTGGGGAAACACACTTGTGCAGGAGCCCAGGGACAAAAACGAAGGCATTTACTCATTCATTTGCTCCGGGCTACAGGTGCTGTTGTGTGTCAGGGACATGAGGAGCAGAAGGAAGCCCTGTGCTGGCCAGTTCTTCCCCGGGCTGCAGGAGCACCAGGGAGCCAGGAAGAAGCTGTCTGATCAGGCCACATGATGCTAGGGGACTTCAGCCAAGAGGGAGGGAAGAGGTTTAACAGATAAAAAGGCAAGAGATTATGGAGGATTTTCAGGGTCAGAGGCGTCTGAGTTTGACTGTAAAAATATATTTACTGTAGATTTCCAAGGCACACAGTAAACATCTGTTTTCTGAAAGCAGGGTGGCTGTTACAAAACACTTTCAAACGCCTGGCCTTGGCTGTTTTCCTCCTTTCCATGCTTGGAGAATGAACACAGGAGGGCAAATCATTTGTTAGCATCTCTCCACCTTCTGACCATCTTGGAAAATAGGAGGATTCGTTCTTACATTGGGCAAGGTTCGATGAGAATGGACATACCTAACACCTCTCTTTTCTGAAATGCCTCCCCCCAAATTCCAAAGTGGAGTAGAATTTTTCCCTGGAAATGATCCTTTCAGACAGAAGTCTGTGGAATTTGTCAAATGATTCACCCTCCCTTTGAGGAGATCCCTAGGGAAAACTGCAGAGATCACTGAGGGAAAGAACTCCTGTGCTTCCTGCTCACAATCAGCAAGTCACAATGTCCCATCTGCGGATACACAGCAAGATCAGTTGCAAATGTCAATCCCTTCTCTGTCTCTCACTTTCTCTCTGACTCCTCCCGTGTGCACTGACCTGGGCACATGCAGAGATCCCTCCTCATCAGCTACACCCCCTATGACAGAGGCATCACTTGCATGTTCGAGTGAGGTGCTTGTGATGATGGAGTGATACAGGGTAGTGACGTGGTTGAAAACTGAATAGGCGCCAAAATACTCTGGTGGGTGGGGTTTGAGAGAAAGATGGTGAGAAGAGGCGAGAAGTGCCAAAAGGCCGATAAAAGGAAGGAATAAGGATAGGGAGGAAAAAAAGGGAAGGAAGGAAAGGAGAATGGCAGACTGAGAGAACAGGCCCATGTAGCCTGACCAGGGAAAACCCCCTGAAGAGTGAGCTGGTGGTGGCAAGGAGTTATGGTGACCGGTAGAAGAGTAGCCAGTGTGGAGAGGGTGGCATAGTGAGCTGGTACTTGGAGATGGCCAGGGATTTGGAAAGCTGATTTGTGCATCAGCAATTGTGGAAAAAGTCTGAAGCACCTTAGAGAAGCAGAACAGCTTGGAACACTGGAGAAGTGAAGAGAAAATGCCAGAGAAAGACTGGGCTTTGCAGAGTGTCTGCCTCAGGTTTGGAGAGACAAAAGGCATCATGTGTCTTTGGGACTTTTGGGACTGAAAATGGTGACTGGGTAAGATAACTGCCACTTGTGGCTTGAGGACATTTCACTTTCCTAGCTAATTTCTTTGTTGTTTGAACTGCATTTGAGTGGCAACTGCTGCGCGTGTGAGTGATGTGGATCTGATAAGAAAGTTAGGTGAGGGAAGCCACATTTTAAAAGGTGCCATTTTTTTTCTTTCTCTGGCTTGCTGGTTGGTAGCTTCTGCCCCTTTTTACCCAATATCAGGAGCAGGTGTGTCTGTGTAAGCAGCACACGGCAGTGCCAAGCCGGTGGTGCACACTCAGTAAAGAGAGGACTGACTCTGTTAGTCCATTCAAAGCGCATGTGCTGTTAGCCTCCAATCAACCAACAGGACTCTGTGCGCCGTTTTCACTATAGTGTGCAGTACAACAAACAACCTGGATGTGCACACAGACCTGGGGGTCCCTGCCATCCGCTAGAGCAGGGACAGTATCGATAGCTCAATTAGTTAGGAATTGCCAAGCTGCCTCTTTGAATGGCTTCCATTATTTAGATATAAATAAAATACAGAAATAAAATATGTACTATATAAATATATAAATGTATACATATATACACACCAATCTACATATAAATCACCACCTCAGTGGTGTACTTTTAAATCCTTACAGATACATTAATCGAATAAAAATAGAAACATGGGGATTCTACTCCCTGAGAAAACAGAATGTGATCCCTGCCTGTCTGTCAGGACCAGCAGCCAGTGAAGGTGAGGATCCCTCCTGGTGCAGGAGAGTATGGCCGGCAAATGGGGGGGGGACGACACTTTCTTTCTGCTAGACTATGAGGTTCAAGTAAACGCCATCCCACCAGATGCTACTTTTGTTCCCTTTAATTCTTCTCTTATTTATCAGCCAAATACCACACACACATATGCGCAGCCAGGATTTCACTTGGCTGGCCGCACAGTGGCAGGGGTGCAGATTCCTTCACTGTTACATCATGGACCACGAGCACAGCGTCCAGGGGTCCACCACGAGGCCAGTGGCCAGCTACCATCACGGGGTCACTTAGGAACCCTCCTTCACCACTGCCTGGAATGCAGACGGACCGAGTCCCCATGGGAAACAGCCTGGATGGTTCTCAAATTATCAATAGGATCCAGCTACCCCACAAATGGGCACCTACTCAAAGGTGCAAAAACATGCGCAGGAAAGGTCTGCATGGCTCTTGGCTGCAGCATTGCTACATCCAGGCAATGGTGACCACATCAGTGCCCGAGGAGTGGGTCAGGGAGGCATGGCCTAGCCATAGAACTGACTATCACTCCATGGACGATAAGAGATGAACTCCTGACACCAGAGATAAGGTGGATGGAAAGGGAGGGGGGGGGTGAAGCTAAGAGACTGTTAGGAAGACAAGGACAAATACTGGATGATTTCATTCACATGTAAAATATAAAGAAATAAAGCAAAGCAACAGACACAACCAAACCAAAACAAACTCTGAAAACCTGCCCAGAACTGAGGTTCCAGGAGGGGGAGAGTGGAGGGCTGGAGGGGAGGGGGAGAGAGGGGGGCCGAAGGGGAGGGGGAGGGGGCCCAGTGGGCTATGAGGTGCTCTGGAGGTAGGTGATAATAAACATGTCAAGAACTGGGAATGATACCCCTTGAACACTTGGCATTGTGCAACTACAACAAAACACTCTCTCAAAACGTTACAGAAGATGGGCCAGTGAGACATTCCTTCTCTGCTCCATCTGCCCCAGTCTCCAACTCCCCTCCAAGCCTTCAGAAAGCTTTTGACATAATCAATCATCATCTGGCTTCCAATCCCAACAAGGATAGTGCGATTTGTGGGAAAGAGCAAATTAGCTATATCTTAAAGAAAACAAAACAAACAAAGCTTCGGGGACTGCGACATAGCTGCGTAGAGCGTACACAAACTCTGGTGGATGGAGACACCCAATTATACTGACACGCATTTACATGGGGAGAGTCAACCCCGTGCATCTGCACTCATTAAAATAAATTCAGGACTTAATTTGTGTTTTGATAAACCGAAGGCACCAACATTTAGGAGCAGATTCATGAGCAATAGACATTCTTTGACGAGAACGACTGAGCCCTTTCTGAACGCCGACGGTGCACGCATCATTATTCATGTAATGATGACTCATGTGCAGCCGCCAGTGTACGCTGTTTATCTGCCGTCATGTGAGTGCATCGTCGCGTGTCCCGCACTCCTGTCAGGCCCCAGCACCTCCCTCTGCCCCGACAGAACCATTTCCCTGGAGCCCAAGCACAGATGACTCCAGGGGCAACGAGACTCAGCTGCAGCAGAGGCGGGGCCCCTAGGCAGCCAAGAGGGAGGCTGTTTCTTTCCTGAAACACCCTGAGAAAATCTGCCAGCTGTCAACAGCATGTGCCCTGCCCAGGGGCGACTTTTAAAAAGCTCGTAATTGCATGTTGCCCGGCTTTGCTTTTGTCGGTGGAATTTAAGGAAATTCTACCAATTTGCAGTGAGGACCATGGGAAGATAAATCCTTTCAGATTGAGAAAATTACCAGCTATAGAATAGCATCTTTCTTGCCCTGCTGGCCTCTGGCGCTACATAGGGCTGGTGAGAGACAGGCACTCTGTTAGTCGCTGTGGGTTCTGCCTGCCTCGTTCTAACACCCAGGCAGGCCACCCCTTTCTCAACCTGGGAACAAAGGCTTCCCCTCCCTAGGTCTAAACAGCCTAATCAAGTAACCAACTCCTTCAGATCAAGAAATAACAGCCTCCGGGCGCCCCCTCAAGCTGGCCAGGCAGGGAAAGCAGGGGCATGAGCAGAGAGCTGATGAGTTTGCACTCCCCCTCTCCTCCCTCCCTGGGATCTCCCCCCCATCCCCACTCCCTCCTGGGTCCCAGCTGAGGGTGACAGCATTTTCCCTGTAGAAAAAGGTGCTCACAGCAAACTTATGGGCCAGGCGCAGCCTCAGCTGTGCTGGCTGGTATTTGGGAAAACTGGAGTGTCTCCAACGCCAGGTGGCCCTGCGGCTGAGGCCAGGGCACTCAAGAAGGGCATTGGCCTGCCCTCCTCAGGAAGAGACTAAGGCAGGAATGACCCGGCTCTCCGAGGAGATCCAGCCGGCTGCTCTGCCAGAAGGATCTGGGCTCTCGAGTCTCAACTCTGACGACTTCCACTGCATCCCTAATCCCCCCTTCCTGGGATGCAGAACACCCACCACTGCCATTGCCAGGACGGATAAGGATGCTTCCTTCCCTGAAGCGTTTTTCTTCCCTATAATCCTCACTGTGCTTGACTCCATCACTGCCCCTGAAGCAACTCTTCTCCCGCCCTCTCCCTGCTGGATGGGGTCTCCTGAGGAAAAGCCCTCTGGGCAAGTGTGTCCTGCAAGCTACCAGCCAGCCCGTCTCATGCCCCAACGAGACTTCAGCTACGCCTGACTCACAACAAGTGGGCTCCTATTCATCCTTTTTCCTGTGTCCGAGATTGTCCTTGTGGGCAAATCCCGAGGAACAAGAGGAAGGTCATAAAGCTGAACCGAGGGAGAGCTGGCTGTGACCCAAACCCAGGCGTGACCTGAGCCAGCACTGCCAGAGGCACTGGGGCCCGTGGACCCATGTCACCCTGGCTGCTGGCTATACCCAGAACATGGGCGCAACAAGAGTGTGGCACTGGGCAATGCACTGTCACATGCCACCCCTGCAGGGGCTGCTGCTGCTCCCAGCAGCTGGGGTGGTAAGACCTTTGGGGGACCTGGAAAGCACAGGGGCATCCTCACCCCCTCCCGGGCCCAGTCGTCTAGTCATCCCCAGTTCCTGTCCACATCCCACGTGGAGCAGTCACAAGCCCATCACTTAAAACTCGTCCGTATTATGTCAGAAAATAAAACATATGAAATGACATTTCAAACACCTTAGTTCCACAAAGCAATAAACTGCTGGAGGCGAAGAGCCCTGAGTTACATTCTCGTAGCTTCTTCAGAACAGGGACAAACCTTTCTACAAAAAGGCAGAAAAAGCAAACACTAAAATTAAGTGACTAAGAAAGACTCTTGGATGAAGCCTTTACACGTCTGCAAGTTAATGAGACATGAGAACCAGCAGCCTCAATGATGAGTCTGAAAGTTGGTGGGGAGCGGGAGGGGGTTGTCAATCACACCACAGGTAGAACAAGGAATGCTGCTACCATTGGAAAGGGGAGGGGGTTCCAGAAATACCTCTTCCTCCCTAGTGATTCAAGGAGCTTTGAATTCCCTATACCGGAAAACCTCACTGAACGCACAGAGTCCTGCTATTCCTTGCCCTTGAGACGCCCTTCAGCAGCACCCCGCACACCACACCTTCACAGCACACAGACGCAGGTACCCACTGTCTAGACCTCTGCCCTGGCCCTTCAGGACAAGAGACAGGGCAGCTGTTCTACCTTTCAAAGTTTCAGGACTCCCAACCAGTTAGTGGGTACCATCGTGGCAACTCTTCCAAGTGGAGGATTAGTTCAGAATTGGAAGTTCTAATAAGGCTGAAGTTCTCAGCAACTATTCAAGGATAATTTTTCCCCCATCAGCCTGCTCAGACCAGAGATCAGATTTTCTTAGAAACTGGTGATGAAGAGAATTCACAGGGAAGAAACAGTGCATGTAATTACCCTATGAAAAGAAGGTAAGGCTCATGTGTTGAGAATTAAAGAACAGGACCACTGTTAATTTGCTGTGCTCAATTTCCATGGGAGCTCTTCTCAGACAAAAGCAGCACTGGCATGGCTGCTGAGATAAACTACTGCATAAAACCAACAAAATAAGTAAATCTGAAATGGAAAATGCACAATAATAACCCTTTCCAAGAAAGAAAGTGAGTCTATAACAGTTCTGAAGTGGGAAGGGAAAAAGGTTGGTCATTTGGGAATCTATCTCCTCAGTAAAATACTATCTCCTCAGTAAAATAGTGAACACCATGGAGACTGCTTCATCAATTGCCATTTGTGTGTAAATCGGAAAGACAACTCAGGAGGACTGAGGGAGTGGTCTATTAGAAGATGCACATGTGATCCATTAAATGATCAAGGGAAAGTTGCACTGTCCACTGTTGAGGTAAATGTGAAGGATTTCAAGGCCCCGTGTATACAAAGACCAATGCAATTTTAAAAACACAATACAATAATTCTTGTAAAAGTTTTGCTTTTCCCATCATACTGTTCACATGCATGAAGGTCTTTCCAGATCCTTGACAAAGCAGTATCATGGGAGATAAGATCTAGTCTGAATACACAGGTAAGATGGGCTGTAAGAATAACAAAGAAGTAAAAAAAAAAACCAAAATAAATCACTCCATCCCCCCATCCACCTATAAGTGATCTAAGCTAGAGGGCCTCCATGCTCACTGTGCTATGTTTCAAGCAAACACATTGCTGGGGATTCATAAATAGAAAAGTCGTTTAGAAACTCTGAGGTAAGTTTCTTATTTTATACTCCTCACTGTTTGACTCATGCTGGAGAGCCATGTCCAGTTATGATCCACATCTGAAAGGGAAAGCAGAGAAATGAAAGGAAGGAAGGAAGCCCACACCGATGATGAAAGGGTTGGGGTAAAAGATAAAAGGCTATGAGGAAAGAGCGGAGGGGATACTTTTGAAAGTTCTTGAAATATATGGGCTACTATATTGAGCATGGTAACCAGCAGCTGTTCTCCATCTGCTTTTTAGGACAAACCAGCAGAATATGGCTTAAATCAAAGCAGTGACAGAATTAGGTTACTACGGTAAAGCATGGAATATTTTCCAGAATTATTTAAAATTAGATCATCGATTTACAGAGGGTGGCTTAAGGTAGAGGACTTGGACCTATAAACTGATTTGCAAGATCCCTTTAAACTCCAATTTCTATATGCTCCTTGTCAAAAAAGACAAGATATTAAAATGCAGAGAGAAAACTACTAGGTATTGCTGAACACAATCAGTCTGAATTATACAAAGAGGATGGAGACAAAGTTGCTTTTAGTCAAATCACCACATGAGATACTGGGCAAGATTTTTTTTTTTTTGAGACTAGGTCTTGCTGTTTTTGCCCATGGAACCGCAGGCTCTCGTTGCTCGGGGTACCACAGACTCAAGCAATCCCCAGCCTCAGCTTCCCAGGTAGCTGGGATGACAGGTGCGCGCCACCATGCCCAGCTATTTTTTTGGAACTAGGTCTCGCTACGGGCCACAAGCGGGACTCGAACCATTATCCCTAGCCCCGGCCGCTTCATAGGCTGAAGCTTACAAGCACGAGCCACCGTGCCCGGCCTTGAGCAAGATTTTTAACTGTGGAAAGCTTCTGCAGAAGCAGTCATCCTCCTCTAGAAGGAGACCCTAACATTACTCCCCTTGGAGGGGCATTGGGACCATAAAAAAAAAAAGAGAGACAATCTGTATAAGGACCAGGGGCAGTTTCTTAAAACACATTAGCAGCTTAGTTCCAACTGACTCCCTTCCAGTTCCCCAGAGATACAACAGGGGAGGACAATACATTTTCCTGCAACAATAGATATTATATCATAATGTTATCTTAACATTTCACTCATATTATCCACAGAACTGAGAAGCTGAGAAGTACAATGTCAATCATCAAAAGAGACCTCTCTCCACAGCTATAAATCCCTAGCCTCTTGTTCTCTCCCCCCCAGCCTGCTTGCCCTGCCTGCCACGGGAGCAGAGGTCTCAGCCTGGATGTGAATATCATCAACAGATGGTGCTGATCTCAAAAGGCCCCCCACTTTCTACAACAGGTCTTCACAGCTCCCTTAAACTGCAGATAGGGAGTAGGCCAGGGTCAATGCTGGCCTAATCCGAAGGCCAAGCTGTTCCAGTGTTCTGAAAAAAAAAAAAAAAAAATGTGGGGACAGAGTTCTCCAGAAGCAAGTAACTATAAACAACTCCCAGGTATTGGGCTGCTAGGCTGGCGAATATCTGTGACGACCAGTGACACAATGGCTACGTCACAGCCTGCGCACCCTGGAGCCTGCCATCGGTTGCCTGGTAACGGGCTGCTGCTGCACTCTGACCACTTCACAGATGCTGCACGGAAATTATTCTAGCATGCAAATCACATAGTAATTTTCACATCAAGATGGTGGAATGTTTTCTTCACTGCTTTAGGGGTAATCTTTCTAAACGGCTAAATTCATGACAGTCATAAGCTAACCATACAACATTTTATCAAACTGAGTGTGCTTTGTTGTTTTTCTTCAAAATATAAGCATGTTTGTGGGTTTGTTTTTCTTAAAAACAACCATGAGAAATTTTAAGGGCACGAAAATATTCATATAGAAAATTGATCTGGCTAGGAAAAATAGGAAATTATTTCCTGCTTAATTTTTAAATTAAAAAAAAATCTCCATTATCTTTCAAACTAATTCTCTCAGAATCATCTTTCTTCTCTAGACTCCAGATTATAGCTTCTCCTCCTAAGAAAGGTTACAGGTTTGCATGAAAAAGATGTTTTTCCAATTCCAGAGAAACAATTACTGATTTTTTTTTTTGCAATTTAAGAATACTACAAAATGTTAAGTTAATATACACTAATACCAAATTCAGAATGAAAAAAAAGTGCTTAAAATATTTGTCCTACACTATGTAATGGAATTAGGGCACAGGGCAAAGCAAAAAACTAGAAGATGAAGAGGTTGTCATTAATACAGGTATATATAGCAGAAAGCTCAAAGACATGAGTGGAATGATTTAAATATTTGGGGAGCTTAGCTAAGTCTGACTAACTAGACTGTACTAGGAAATCACTGGCATTGGACACTCTCCCAGTACTACATGTCCCTGCATCTGAAAACCATAGGTTGTCTGAAGGGACAAGAATTGTTTCTGTTCTGCATCCAAAGGGGCCTTTGTATGTATGGAGGAGCAAAAAGCCTGGAGAAATAAAGGTGTAGAGCTCAGAGACTTCAGAGCCAAACAGAATGCCCCCCAGAACAAAACTAGGAATCCTGGAGTACCCCCTTTCCACTTCTGAGTAAAAACAGCCTCGGGTTCCAGAATCAAACTGATTTTAACTTCAACATCACATGGAAGAGAGGGGCATGTACCTCTATTCCACTTTCATCCCACTTTTACTGTCCAACGTTTACACGAGAAGTGAAATCAAGAAGAGAATAAGGATAGGCGGAAGGCTACAGTTTAAAGAGCCAACCTTGGTTGAGTATACCTTTACCTCAGAATTAGGGATTTTTCAGACAGATTTAATCTTTCAGGATATTCAGAAACCAGCCTGCTTGAACAAGACTGACATGTTGGAGAATCAATTCCTGTCATTTTAAAAACAGGTCCCAAAGATTTCAGCGACAGACACACAGCGCACAAGAGGTTAAGGACAGAATGAGTCAGGAGCCCATCAGGAACCAGCCCAGAGGAAGTGATCAGTTCTGGAACTCGAGGCCACAGTAACGAGTGAGCCCTTGTCTGCATTTTGCCTGCCATCAGATTCCTGGCTCCATCTCAAGATATGCTTGTTGTTCTCGAAGGCTGGAGGAACCAAAGCTATAAATACAGAGACATTCCGAGCTCCCAGGACTATCTGAGGCCATGCAGAAGACAATAAACACCCTGGCTCTTTGGCAGCAACCTGAAATCACGGTTCCGCACACACACAAGCATGTGCCCCCGCCATGAGTCCCAAGTGTCAATCCAAGATTCACTCTGCTGCTTTGTCCGGGCCGAGGAAACCAGGAGATTATCATCAAGAGAGAAATACCTGGGCAAAGAGGAAAGCAGGCTTGCTAGAATGTGCCTGGATCAGCCAAACCTGAGAGGAGCCTCACAAGCGCGTGTGTGGCTGCGGTCCCTACCCTGTGGGCTACGAGGCTGCCAGGCTCCTGCTGTCTCAGCGGCTGTGCCCACAACAATCCTCAGTAGGTGAGGCAGTGCCAGAAGTGGAAGGCAAGTTTGTGCTATTTTCAGAGAAAATACAGAATCGAAGACTGCTGACCTAAGGCATACTAAACTCATAATGCGAGGCGGGGAACTGCCTTTGTAAGCACTTGAGGTATCGATCGGGTGCACAACTCCTCCACTAAGAGAGCCAGGGTTTCTCTAAAGCATGTTTGCTGTGGATTAATTTGGAAAGGTGTTCTACATAGTAAACACTTTCCAGCTCACTGTCTTGAATGTGCTGTGTAACTACCTCCAAATTTTATCAGAGTTTTAACTCCAAACATCTATTTGCGGTTTTGGACTAATGAATTTACTCAAAAAATATAATTTTAATTAAATATACATATTTCTGCAGCTGTACCTATTTGCATGTATGTAAAAATATTCATCCTCCATTATGCTTTGTCAATTTTATCCTCATATATACTAAACATCGAACGTCTATATACATGTAGTAAATACATTAGAATTTCCCCATCTAGTCTTTGCAATATTAGCCTTTAAATTAGCATTTAAAAAAATACTAATACAGCCATGGATAATGCCATTAAATCTCCTATTTCAACACATACTGTACAAGATCAGAAATATTTAATACTGAAGAGCTTAAAATCTGTAATAAAGCTACAATAGCTACTTGTATAGGTAATATTTTTCTACTATGGGGCCGTGCCTATTTCAACTAGAGGAGAAAAGGAAATGAGTTGATGAAGTTTGACTACCAGGAAACTGGATAACTAATTTGAAATAATACTGATTTACAGTAAAATGGTTATCTCCACACCATTCTTATCAGCATAGAACTATCTTCAGGAGGACCTGGGAAACTGAATGATCTAGGAATTGACTTGTAAAGGCTAACCCAGTGAAATGAACCCCATAGGCCATTTACTGGAAGCCAATTACTGAGCTCTCACCCACTCTCCCTTGTCACCTAGTACTATTGCATTTTATTCCAAGCATATAAAAATTTTCTCAACACCACATATTTTTTAGGGTGAAGATACTGTTTTTGATATGTCTGTATTTTGCAATGGCAAAAAGTAGCATTATTGTCTCTACTAAATTTATTTTCCCTTCATTTTACTTTGGTAAAATGCTACCATGTCTCCTAAGCATAATGCATACTGTCCAGGTGATGGATTTGAGAGGTCACATGAAGGTCACAATGAGAACACCATTCCCACTCTTCTGAAGGAAGCTTTGATGACCACTTGGCAAAGTTCCTTGTTTTGATGACTTTGAACTTACTTAAAATGCAACTATCACTTGGAAATGAAGTGATATTCATCATAATATTACTCATCACAATAGCATATCTGTGGCATGAGATGATCAGCTCACGACAGTGTATTTTGTAGAAGAGACTAATCACCAGCTCCTGTGAGACAGAGGCAGACTTGAGGGAAGCGTGGAGTAGCCAACAATTAACTCTGACCTACTTGAAAATATGTCCAAGAATGACCCAGGAGGATGAAGGCTGTTTGAAGTCATTTTCAATGACTCGTTATCTTTAGACTTAGGTGCAAGCTCATAGAGTTAAAGACTTATCATTTAAAGCTGGTGGGAAATAGTGTTTCCCAAGTTGGAGGCTGAACTGGATACGGTACAAATTGGCTCCTATTTAAAGACTTTACTCCTGGCTCACTTCAATATAAGTATCAGCAAAAGCTACAAGCCATTACGTCTTCCACCTCAAATAGACCATCTGAAAGTCTCAGTGTGTGTAAACATCATCGAGGCACTCTCTGGCTCTACCATCATCACTTACAGGAGGCTCCTCCTTATGCTGTTCTGCTTCTAAAACTGCAGAAGCTCCAATCACTGTGAATATTTTATTTTTACATCTGTGATGGTTTAATTACATAAAAATAATGTAACAAAAATATTTACCCATCACCACATGTAAATTAGTGCTAACATTTCACTATATTTGCTTCCAATCTTTTTCTACCTCTAAGAAGAAAGTTGCATTTTTAGGAAATACTTTTCAATTTCTATACAGCATCACTATCCCTCTAAATGTTAGGGTGGAGGGAATGTGGTTCCAGATAGGTCTATGACTAACTCTTGAACAATACAGGTTTAACCTGTCAGGATTTTTGAAAACCCACGGTATAAACTTTTAATACATGCAGTATTGATCAATACAATACTGTCCTCATCAATACAGTCTACTACTGTATGTCTATCTTCATTTCATCATGATTTTCTTCATACAATTTCCTTTCCCTGAGTTTATTTTATTCCGAGAATGGAGTAATAATACACATAAAGGTAAACTATGTTCATAGACAGTTGATGTTTTCTATAAGGGTTCCAGTCAAAAACAGGTATTAGCAATGAGGTTTAGAGGAAGACAAACTTTACACAGACTCACCACTGAGCTATGTAGCTCAGGGTCAGGACTGGCACCTCTAAGCTCAGCCTGGTTCAAGGTCAACTGCATCCAACAACTTGGTATACACAGGCAATAGATAGCTGAGATATCTTACCATAAAGAATAGACCATCCATCCCTGTTTTTTTTTTTTTTTAACAAAAATTCCCCAAATTCTCTTGACCAAATAACTCTCTTTCCTCAGAAGAACTTAGTGGGATTTCCATTTCATTATCATGCCAAAAAAAAAATCACCCACTGATTGGAAGACC
>PVHY01021425.1:0-23927 GCA_004024945.1 Uropsilus gracilis
TGGTCATCCTCTCCTCTCCCATAGTGTGGGGAGGGTGTGTTGCTCTCCTTGAAGGTATCCCAGGTCTTCTTGGCCCGGTGAGCGCACAGGTGTGCATGGTGACATCGTGTCTCTACCGTTGTTTCTCTTGTCTCGCATGCACTGGTTCTCTCGGTTGTCCATCTGCTGTGTCCAGCTCAGGCTTGTGGGCTGGATTTTTGCATGGTCCCTCGCCCATTCTATGTTGAGGCTTGTGTTGCGCATGTTATTGATCCTCTGAAGTTTGGCTGGAGTGAGAGTGAAATGGAAGAGGCTGCCCCCTTTTTGCCCCCCTCCCCGCTGTGGTGAGTACCTCCCTGCGTGGGGGTGGGCCCAGACAGCCGAGCCTGTGCCCTCCCATGCTCCTCTTGGGCTAGGAGCAGAGGGCAACATTGTCTCAGCCAAGGGGAGCTGCAGATGGCTGCCCTGTGAAGCAGCCATCCGCTGGTGGGTGGGGCCACCTCCCCCACCCCATTCCCCCTCCGGGACTCACCCGGCTTAGGGGGCTTACCCAGGAACCTTGACCCCCTTTGCTCCCCGCTGGCAAGGGAATCCCGATGACCAGGGACCCAGGCATGTAGACAGCCCTGGGGTGGCTGTCTCATGGTGGGCGGGGCTCAAGTTACTTTTTATTCATTTGCTTACCCATATTTTTTTTTTTCATTTTATAGGTCTTGTTGACAAATGTTATTAGAATATTAAATAACATAGTTGCTTCTGATTCAATTTTTCATCTCCAAGTAATCTTTCAGTTGTATACTTTGTTATTCTAACCTAACAGTATATGTATGACTAATTACATTTTAAAAAAGAGACCTTTTTCAGCTTTTTCATTAGAAAAGGTCCATGACATGCATGGTATTCATGAGCATTTATGTTGACAGCAGAGACCCTGGAGCATGTAAAACTACAAAATTACAGAGTGTGAAAGGCATGGAAACCCAAGCAATCAACAGTGATTTCTGCCATTTTCCTTCAATTCTCCTCATAACCATTCAGACCCTGACCAGTCGTTCTGCTTGGTTTCCTCTTGCATCCTTCCCCTTAGCTTCCAAGTCACTGGTTTTGACAATGTTGTGAAACATTTCTCTTGTCTGACTCCAGGCCCTACCTCTTCCTATAGGAAGTCACCCAAATGTGAAAAAGGCAAAATGAAGGAAGAGGGAAGTCTGTCCTACCCAATTAAGCACAGAGATTGTGAGGTCAAATGAGAGGTTTCTTCAGCAGAGGAGAACCAAAATGAATAGCTGGAAATTAAATGACAGGTGTTAAAAGAAAAATTCAGCAAAGTCTAAGTGCAGAATCAGAAGTCACATAATAAGAAGTCAGAAATACCTGCTTTCAACAAGGGATTCTGACAATTTCCTCTTCTCTTACATAAAAGAAATGCATTTAAAATCTTCCCAGTTTGTTTAGTTATAAATAGTAGGTACCTAAAGGAATTGCTATATCGTATGCAGTAGACACAGAATCAAGGCCTGAGAAAATAATCTGTTGTTTTGGAGAGAGATGCAGAAGTAAAATGCCTAGATGTCTGATCATCTGTACACTTTCCTTTATTGATTAATTCCAACCCCAGAATCTCATATGATCTTCATATTACAGTCAGGTATACCCCAGTTAAAATTTAAAAACCAAATGAGACAATTATTTCCAAAACATTTATATACTTACTATATAAAGAGCTCACATGAATCAAAATAGAAAACACAAACACCCCAATAGAAAGTGGTCTGATATTCACCACAAGACAGATATGATCAAAACAGGTGCAAAAGAGATTGCCTAAAATTTTCACTCAATAAATTTTCTAGCCGGACACGGTGGCTGGTGGCTGTAAGCTTCAGTGGTTGGGGCTAGGGATCGCGGTTTGAGTCCTGCTCGGGGAAACACAGCAAGACCTAGTCCCAAAAAATAGTTGGGTGTGGTGGTGCACACCTGTAATCCCAGCTACCTGTGAAGCTGAGGCTGTGGATTACTTGAGTCTGTGGTACCCCGGACAACGTGAGCCTATGGTTCCATGGGCAAAAATAGTGAGACTTAGTCTCAAAAAAGAAAATTTCTAAGATAAGAGTATCATGGATTTGGGTAAGAATATCAGGAACTATCATATGAGGGATGAATTAGTTGCAATTGTCTAGAATTTCTCCCAGTAAAACTACCATATAAAAGTGCAGACCCCATGGAGGCTCTGCCTTCCCCTTGCAGGCCCCATTGGAATGGAGGTGAGAGGTTGGTGTCCCCCTGTCATTCCCAATGGACGGTGGGGGGTGTGGCTTTCAGCGGACCCAGACCATCTTAAGTAAGGAATGGAACCAAAGGGCTAGATAGCTGCATCTTTACCAGGTTCTGTTGGGGGCTGGGCTGACTATACCACTAGAGGCTCTGCCTTCCCCTTGCAGACCCCATGGGCGGTGCTGCCAGGCATACAGGCCAACAGAGGTCGGGGGGAGGGTGGAGTGAATGGGGTTAGGGGAAGGGAGGTGATTATCACACCCTCTGGACTGCTCCAAAACCAGTCAATCCTCACCAGGAACAACAAAATCACTTCTTCAGCAGCAGATACACATGAAGAACTAAGGCCCAAGACAAACATGTCAGATCCAGGGGACACAGTACTTTGGGACCAACTATAGTGACAAACTGTCTCAGAAATAGACCCATGAGATTTCCACAGATGGGAATGGAATTTCCAGTTCAGAGATGCCATCAGTGCCAGTTAGGCACCCTCCCATTTCATGGGGGAGAGGAAACCCACTGAGAAGGGACAACAGTCCCAAGTTCGACCAATCATCCACCAATGCCTATCCTGATCAAGAACTTTGTATGTGGATATCAGCTGGGAGAAACGCTCCCAATGCCAGAGACTGAATTACAAAGCAAAGAAGAAGCAAAATGTGACAGAAACTGGGTGGGAGAAGATGACCAGAAAAAAAGAGGAGGCACTGAATGGATACAAACATGCATGAATCCGCTATCCATAACAAAGATACACCTGGACAACTAAATACAGGTCACCGTGTCCCAGGAAAACACATCTACCCCTGGCAAAAGGACATTGCTCCAGAAAAGAAAAGCAAGCATCCAAAGAACTAAAAATTAACTAATAACTGGCAGTAAAAGAAATGATGGAATGAATGGGGGGCAGGGGGGCAGTAAAGGGGGAGGAACACCCCAAGGACAAAAAAAAATGTAATAAATCTTATGTAATTAAAAAAAATTAAATAAAAGCACAGACTTGTGTTACTTAGAATACAGAAAAATCATCAGCAAACAAAAAGTTCAATATGGGAAATGGTAAAATGAATTCTGAAACATCCAAAAAATTATCTTACAACCTTTGCATAATATGCATTTTTGGGGATGCAGCGAAAATAGCTCTACCCCTCTGGGTTCCTCCTCTCAGGCTAGATGAGTAATCAAAACAATGTTAGATGGGTTAGAAAAGGGGAAGGAGGGCCGGGCATGGTGGCGCATGCCTGTAAGCAGCTGCCTAGGAAACCATGGCTGGGGCCAGGGATCGTGGTTCGAGTTCCGCCAAGGGCACGTAGCGAGACCTAGTTCCAAAAATATATAGCTGGGTGTGGTGGTGCGCATCTGTAATCCTAGCTACCTGGGAAGCTGAAGCTGGGGATTGCTTGAATCCGTGGTACCCTGGGCAACGTGAGCCTGTGGTTCCACGGGCAAAAATAGCGAGACCTAGTCTGAAAAAAAAAAAAAAGGAAAGGAAAATAATCTATTTAATAATATATACAAGTGAGCTACAATTATGTCCATTCCTTGCTGCGGAATGGGAAAAAGGGGTATATACCCCAAGTCACAAAGACTGAGGAGTCAGCAGGAGGGGTGACATCACATGACAAGGAGGGGATGACTTCATATTTACACTCAGAGTGAAGATGAGATTCTCAGATGGAAAGCACATGCTTACACATAAACCTTCACCTGAATGACACCTTCCCAAAATGGCATTGCTTTAGGTGATGAAGAGGGGAGCAGCAATTGCTTCCCTGATTAGAAAAGGGAGTAGATCTTAGGGATTGATGGTCTCCTCTTGGATCAGGGAAGGGCACAGGACTTAGAAAAGAACAAAATTATCTTCTCAGCCTCCAAGAATTTCATTGCTTTCAGCTAAAAATACTTGGCATGCCAGAGCTGGCTATCTTGAGGAGGCCAATTTCTCAAACTATCTTGGGATAGTCTGATAGGGGAACCTTCACATTTAAAATATTTTAATGTGAAATGTTTGTGATGTTCTAAGGGGAAAGAGGCATGTAATATAAAATTAGTGTTTTTTTGTTTTTTGAGGCTAGGTCTCGCTATTTTTGCCTGTGGAACTGCAGGCTCACATTGTCCAGGGTACCACGGATTCAAGCAATCCCCAGCCTCAGCTTCCCAGGTACCTAGGATTACAGGTGCGCACCACCACACCCAGCTATATATTTTTGGAACTAGGTCTCGCTTCATGCCTCTGGTGGGACCTGAACCCCTATCCCTGGCCCCGGCTGCAGCTTCCTAGGTTGCCGTTTACAGGCATGTGCCACTATGCCTGGCCTGAGCACTGTTCTTTTACATGTGTTTTCTTGTTAACTTTTAAAAAAATTTTTATGAAGTTGGTTCTATTACCAACATCATTTTTTAAATGAATATTCTGATTTTACATATGAAAATAAGGCACAGAAAGGCTACATAACTTTCCCAGAATTATAACCGAAGAAATGATTCTGATATTGATACTTTTAAAAATGATGCCATTTTGCACACTGATTTGTTTGTCTGTCTATCCACTTGTCTATCTTTCCGTCTACTTGTCTATTCATCTGTCCTTCTACTCATCACATATCATCTTTCAACTCATCCATCTATGTAGTAATGATGCAACAGGATGAGGCATGAAGATAACAGACAATAGACAGCAAAGTGAATTGTGAGACACACACTCTAGGAGGGGACTTAAAATTTGGTTTGAAAACTCTAAAATACTCTCAATTCAAATCACCCACAATCAGGTAGGGTGGAGGAAGTGTAAGGGGATATCTTGTGAAAAGACCACATTCTTCACTGCACATGGTGTGTAAGAGGAGGTGTGGTCATAGGTATGTGTGTGTACCCACAGTAGTAAATAGACTTCTGCGTTAGATCTCTGGACAATGAGGCTATGTAGTAGGTATTTATTTTCTTCTTTTTACACATTTTCCTCCAGTTTCTCTATAAGAGAAAAGTAATACTTTCACAACAAGAATTATGTTATTTAAAAAGAGGAAGTCGGTGTTTTGGAAATTCCCTCATCATGTAAGATATCATTTGCACCAGGAATGAGCATTCCCTGTCATGTGCCCAGCCCTGCCAAAAAGAGTAAGAAACATTCTAACATCTGCACAGGAACTTGGTGTGGAATCTGGAATCAGCTCCATTCCCAGGGGAGGAGGGAGGAAATGAGAATTGGGTATTTTGTTGTTTCTCTTGTAAACATGCTTTGGGATCATATCCTTTTCCCCTTCCTCTCTCCCCTCTCCATTTAGTCACAAATTCACCAGTCCCCTCCCAGTACCAACTCCCCTGAACTGACCCATTCTGCAGGCAAATTCCCAATAAGAACTGAAAGTTAGCGCTTATAGTCTTGGGAAATGAATTTTAAGGGAAGCATTGGGATGAAAAATGCTAAAAATAAATGCACATTGTCACACACTGGGGTCTCTGTTTACCTTTTTGGAATATTTTGCAGTGGATTTGCCCTAGAAGAGAAACAACTTGTAAGAAAATATAAAAAGGATTCTGAAACTCATTGATTTCTTAGAAAAGGCTATGAATAGGCATTATGTCCAGTTAAAGTCACCCCACTTCCATCTGATAAGGGTATCTGTCAGGCAGATAAAGAAAAAGCTGTAATGCCAAGATACCCAGAACTAAGCAAAGACTTGAGAAAGTGTCCTAGTATGCTGAATAATGGAATGGTCAAATGTGGGGTGAATGATAAAATAGTGGAGGGATTCCTGGCTGTTTGGAAAACCTAACTCAGAAACACCTAGTAAGCTCCAGAGTGTGCCTGGTGCTTTGCATGCGCGAAATTTACTTTTGATTTATTGAATGAAGGGTAATAAATATGCTTTCAAATATATGAGCCTCACCAGGTTGAGAAGACAGGACAACCTACCTACAATTCAGAAAAATACTGATAGAACAGCAGGTTAAAATTAAGAAACTGAAACACAATAGGAATAAGAGAAGAGCTACTCTTAGTGTCTGCAATTATATATTATATATAGTTGCATATAATTATATATTGGTTATCTGCAATTATAACAATCTGATAGCAATTACAATAATATTTTGCACTTATATAGGGTGTTTCATAGATTGCAAAATAGTTTGGGGAGGCATAGTTTAATTTCAACTCATGTTAGTGCTAAGGATTATTTTTGTTGACTAGAAGCTTAAAATGAAATCAATGGAAAGATTAAAGACTCAATGCTAAGATAAAACTCATTGGTAGCCCAACTAATCGTAGCCCAACTCAATGGTAGCACAGTCCTCTGTGCTCTCCTAGGGCACTGGGTTGTCCTCTGTGGGCCATCTATCTTTTAAGAGAAACATCAATAAATTAAAGCATAATCTAACAGGTGAGCAGCAGTAAAAATCTAGTAGTCAGAAGTATTCAGAGAGGAGAAGGGAATATAGGGAGATGTAAACAATTGTTTCAAATATTAGAAGATTTTACTCTATATCCTATTATTACCATAGGTGTAGAACTTCCACCAATGACTGTTAAGTCTCCGGGATAAAAATTTGGTTATAGAAATGGATTTAAAATGCTGATGGTCTGGAAATAACATTGGACTCCAAAGGAGTCTTATTGGAGGACAATTTTTTTTATTATTATTTTTTTAATATATGTATTGTTAAGACCCTTCATTTCCCTCTTCCTCCCACTCCCGCTCCAATGTCTCCCAGCTCCCTTTCGTTTCCAGTCATTGGTGTTTGGCCCGTTGAGCTTTTCTCTTTAGTGATGCAGTGTCTTTTTCCTGGGTAATGACCTGCTCTCCTGGGACTTCGTGGGTAATGACCTGCTCTCCTGGGACTTCGTGGCCCATGCTGCTTCGATTCCCATGGATGTTTTAGCAGCGAGTATTTGTTCTAATCATGTATGAACCCTTGTAGGTCAATTGAAAGTCAGTTGCGTCACCCTTTGTTCCCGTATCCTCTGTTGCAAAGCTTTCTATGATAGAGGTGATTTTCTTGTTCTCCAGACCTGTGCGATCACAGGGATCTGCACCACCTCATTCATGTTGGTTTTCTCTTCCATTCCAGCATTTGTCCCGTGTTGCTGTTTCCGGTCCTTATGGTTCTGGTGTCTGAGGTTGGGCTCCAACATCCAGCCCTTTGTGGTAGAGAGGTTCTTTAATGGAGGCCAATTCCATTCGGTGATAGGCCCAGTTCCACTCCTCTCCCTCTGTTTGCAGTTGTTTGTTCTGTGGCCATGTCCCTTTTTTTGTGTCCTCCTTTTTAGGAAATGGAGTGTTTTGTTGCTGTTGAACACATTCTGGATAAGGGGTTTGCTTCTCTGCCCCCCCCAAGTCACTGTAGGTGTAGTTCTGTGGTCGGCCATCCTTTCAATAGGCTTTAAAGTTTGGGACCTTGTTGTTCCAGCCATTTTCATTTTTGGTCTCACCCAGGTGTCAGATGTGTCCAAGGTCTTTATTCTTCAGTAACTGCAGCGGAATAGGTGGATATCCTCGTTCTGCTCTGATTTGTTAGAAGTGGGATTAACTGGAGGGGGACCACACACACACACACACACACACACACACACACACACACACCCGCCCCACCCCATCCCCTTTCGGCCCACTCTGTCCCCCAGGTTTTAGATACAAAGGTGCTGCTTCCCAACTTGCTCCTGGTTCCCCATGGTTCCTACAGTTGGCAGAGGAGCGGAAGCTCCACCTACCTGCACCCCTAACCTGTGGCATAGACTACTGGGGTAGGGGCATGCCAGGAGTCCCGTGTTGGGCACAATGTGGGAGGGCAATTTGAAGCAATCACTTAGGAAAACAACTTGGCCCATTCCCTGACCTCACTGTCATACTTTCAGATCCTTTAAGTTCACTCCTGTATACACATAGCCAAGAGAACATCTTCATATGTACAGCAGGAGAGACACACCAATATTAACAAGAACAACATCTGGAAACATGCTCATCAATGGGAGACTGGATGAGTAAACAATAAAATGAATTTAGAAGAATCTTACTATAAGGCTAATTGAAAACAACCCAAAAGGTGACAAATGAAATGCCTCTTTCTTTTATTTATTTCTTTTATTTTGAGACAAGTTCTCACTATTTTTGCCCATGATACCACAGGCTCATGTTGCCCGTGGTACCACAGACTCAAGCAATCCCAAGCCTCAGCTTCCCAGGTAGCTGGGATTACAGGCGAGTGCCACTACACACAGCTATTTTTTTGGAACTAGGTCTCACTAGTTGCCCCAGGCAGGATTGGAACCGCGATCCCTGGCCCTGGCCATAGCTTCCTAGGCTGCTGCTCACAGGCATGTGCCACCATGCCCCGTTGCCTCTTTCTTGGAAAAGTTAAGCCACACAGAATGAAATACATTTTCCTTAGAAATACAAATATGAAATGTCAGAAAGACAATTACCCTATGGTGTTAAGTATATATGGAATCCAGACTAACAAATTAGTAGTTGCCAGAGGTAGAAGATCAGGGGTGGGGAAAATGGATGAGGGGGTCAAAAGGTTAATAATAGAAGGAAAGGACAAATAGAAGGAAAGGACAAATGAAGAAAGGGAAAGAGATAGTGAGAGTAAATGTATGTATGAATGAATGAATATCAACACACTAAATGTCTTTTATAAGATATCAATGAACAGATTGATAATCATGGGGAAAGGCAGGAACATGAGATGTAGGGGAATTGGCAACATGGTTTATTTTGGGCATTGGGTTCATAGACGCTTATCACATTGTTAAAACAAATTAAATAACAGGTGGGCTCAGGATCAATGATGAGAGTGCGCCACGACCAACCCAATTTTGTTCTTTGGAGGACCACTAAAATAGAAGAAGGAAAGAAGAGGGAGAGAAAGGAAAGAAATAAATTGAACTGGCAGCTCTGTGGCCTGGTAACCAAGTTCCTTGTCACCTGCATTATCAAGCCTAAACCAGGTAGCAAACCAAGTGATAAGGTTGACGCCTGTGCAGACTGAGAGCTACGCCAAGGCCCCTGGTGAAGAGTTAAGGAGGGTTTCATCAGCTTGTGCTGCTTGCCAAGCCACAGATCCTGAGGAGGTACAAGCTTATAGAAATATGCTGTTCACTCACAGCTCTCAATCCATTGCTTGTTTCTGCCCAGATAGGTAGGGTATTTTATTTTCATGACAAGCTCTCAGATGGAGGTGCTTTTGAGGGAACTCACATTAGGGTTGCAGTTGGACCAGGTGATTTCTAACATCCCTTTGAACTCAAGGACATTTGAGGGTTAATAACCAGTGAAAAAAGTATAACCCATAATTCAGGAGACTGTATTTGTCACCCAAGCATGACAACTAGTGATGACACCCTCCACCTTAGTCACTCCTGGTTTGTTTTCTTGACTTCTAATGTTACCTGCCTGAGCTAATGGCTGACACAAGACAAAGCATTAAAAATGCCAACTGTTTCCTCCCAACCCACACATCCTTCCCGTGGGCCTCTCCTGTCTGCAGATTATTATGGTGCCAGGCACTGGGCAGAAGGTCAGCTATGTCACCATGGGAAGCACATGCAAGTCACCACCATGGGAAATCAGGAAGCAGTGGAGGACAGTGGCTGCTGGGGAGGGACCTGGAGACAGGAGACATTAGCTGACTTAGAAGTCAGCCACATGTGGCTATTGGGATTCGAAATGTGGCTAGTCTGAATTGATTTGGGATGTTCATGGGAAATAAGCACTGATTTTTTGAGATTTCTCATAAAAGAGTGAAAAATAACTCAAAAATTTTAATATTGATTCCAAGTTTAAATGACAACACTGCATTTTTATTATAATGGATAAAAATTTAAAATCATAAAAAGTTAATAAAACTTTAAAAATGAGGATATTAGAATACTTTAGACTCCAGCTATAGTTCCCATTCCAGTCCATGGGGCAGCACTGGACTCAGTGCTAATGAGGCTCTGTCAGACTTTTTACAGTTAGACTAGATAGGTTACTTTTCCTTGAAAAAATTCTCCTTTTAACTTGTTTTGAGTAGGTATCTGTTCCTCAAGACCAGAAGGAAAAGTGCCTTGAAAATAGAGATAATGCACTGCATGATCAAAAGTTATCACTGTCGTTAATTTAAAAATAAAAGACTTTACTGAGCCACCTATGTCCTTGGAGGCTCAGCCCTCCCACGCAGCACCCCTGGATTTGGGGGGACTGATGGGCACACAGGCCAATGGATGGGGGGTAGTGGGGGAGGAGTGGTGGTGGTGGGCATAGTGAAGAGCAGCAGGCAGGTAGGTAGGGGTCACCCGCTCTGGTCTTCTCCAAATCCAGTCAATCCTCACTAGAAACAGCTAAATCACTATTTCAGTAGCAGATACACATGAAGATGGAGGTGAGGAGAAAGAAGTAAAGCCCAGAAGGAAGGAACATTTCAGATCCATGGGACACAGGGCTGTGAGACTAACTATAGAGACAAACTGTCTCAGAAATACAACCACCGAGATCTCCACAGATGGGAACAGAATCTCCTGTTCAGAGATGTCTTCAGTGCGAACTAAGTACCCTCCCATGCCATGCAGAGAGGAAAGTCAGAGACAGGCAGCGGCCCCACTATGAACCAGACCATTTGCCTGTGTGTATCCTGATTAAAAAACTTTTTACACGAACATCGAACATCAGCTGAGAGAAATGCTCCCAATGCCAGAGGCTGAATTATGAAGCAAAGAAGTAAAATGTGACAGAAACTGGGTTGGAGCAGACTACCAGTAAAAAGGAGGCACTGAAAGGATACAAACGTGCATGAACTGGCTACCCTCAAGGAAGATACACCTGGAAGTACAGGCCACTGTGTCCCAGGAAACCATGTGTACACCTGGCAAAAGAACATTGCTCCAGGAAAGAAGAATCCAATGAACTACAAATTGACCAATAACTGGTGGTAAAAGAAGAGAAGGAGTGACCAGAACGGAGGACAAGGGGAAGGGAAGTAGGAAGGAAAACCCAAAAATAATTAACTAATTAAACACATATAAACAAATACCTTGATTCTATGAATTTTTTCCCATCATCAAGTCCTTTCCGTGTGTCTTTCAAATATATCCAGAATCTGGCCCCTTCTCATTACATCTACTGCTATATCCTTTTCTATTCCATATTCTCCAGGCTCCACTTACCTCCCTATTTGATCTCCTAGGACTTTCTCCCTGATCTTCTTCCAGCCTTTGCAGGTTCCTTCCTGCCTCAGGGGAGGTATGGTTCTGCATGCACCTCTTTGCTCATACACCCACATACTCAGTTCCTCTGTATTGAAAGTCTGCCTTCAAATGTTGCATTTCAGTATGAGTGCCCCTCATTGCCTTCCCTAAAATCATGACTCTTTTCTTAAAGTACACGCACACACACACACACACACACACACACACACACACACACACAGGATCCTTACCTCTTTTTTTTCTGTCCTTAGCGTTTTTATCATCTAATATACGACATATTCTATTGCATTTATCTGCCTCCCCCAACAGTAAGCTTGAAAAGTGCAGGAATTTTGTGTTTTGTCTACTGCTGTATCCCTCGTATCTAAAACTGCCTGGCACATAGCAGCTGCTCAACAACAATCTATTGAATGCAAAGTGTTTCAGATATATTACCCTTGTATTAATGTTTGTTGGATATTATACAGTTCAAATAAGGTTACTGACAGAGTGGTTAATCTCCAGAGGAAATCTTTTAAGAGCCAATGAGTGCTCTGAGTATAACCAAAGTGTGGAAACTATCAACTGTCTGACACTCCAAAGTTGTTCTTAGAGCTTGTATGTTACTGAGTGTTGTCATTTCTATGCAGGCAATGGCGGTCTAGCAAACTGGCACCCTAAAGAACATTTGGAAGAGTCACAGTTACATTTCCTTAGCTGCTGCCCCATTCCTCACCTTTCCTGGTCCCATATTATGAAGTGTGGACAAAGGAAAGCAGAGGATAACCTCCCCAAGATATTCATAATAGTTCTTCTCAAGACATGTCATTTTATCAAGTGGAATATTTTGGGTTTTTCCCCCATACTTTTCCTCCTCATATTTTATTTATTAATTTAAAAAATTATTTTATTTTCATACATCGATCATATTTGTACAGTTATTGATCCCCTTAGGTGTGGACCACTTTCCCTCTTCTTCCCCCGTCTCTCCTCTGGTCACTCCAACTCTTCTGTCCCTGCGAGTCGTTGGTCAATGCTTGGCCATTGTTCTTTTCCTTTTCTTTTCTGGAGCAATGTCCTTTTTCTGTGTGAGGACCTGTGTTCCTGGAACACAGCAGACCATGCTGCTTAAATTTCAAGGAGTAACTGTGTGGTGGGTAGCCAGTCCAAGCATGTTGGGAACCCCTTGCAGGGCATGTGTGTGCCACAGTTCTCCAGGTTCTTTTATTGTAGTGCTTCCTATAGTGGAAGAGATGATCTCCTTTTCTCCATATCTGTATGTTCACTGGGTTCTGTGCCTCCTCATTCATACTGGCTGTCTCCTCCATTCCAGTGTCAGTCCCATGATGCTGCTTCTGAGCCTTATAGTTCTGGTGTCTGGTGTTAGGAACCCAACTCCCAGCCATTATCAGAGGAGAAGTTCCCAGGTGGGGACAGACATCAGCAAATGGTTGGTCCAGCTCCTCTCCTCTCTTGTGTTTAAGAGTTCTGCCATGGGGTCACAGCCATGTTTCTGTGGCTTTCTTCCTCCATTGGAAAAGAAGGGTGACTTGCTCATGTTGAATGCATCTCTAGACCACAGGTTCGGCTCCCCACACCCCCAGAAACATTGTAGGTATAGTTCTGTGACAGGTTATCACTATAGTTAGGCTCAGTCTTGTCTCTTGGGTTCCAACCACATTCTGGGTCCTCCCCAGGTGATGAGCATGTCCAGGGCCTTTATTTATTCCTCTCATCTCCTCTCCTATATGTCTGCAGCTGGATCATTGTTTTTCTCATTCTCAGTGATTCAAGTGGGAGTAAACCAGAGGGGGTCCCTCCAATTCTAGCTCACATGGAGACAGACAGAGGCTAGCTCCCAGCCTGAGACCTCAAGTCCCCAAGACACTGAGACCCTGGTAGTACAGGACTCATCCTATCCTCACCCCCACCAGAGGCCTAGGCTACAGCTGGGATGTGCTGGGGGCCCTCTCCAAGTAGAATATTTTGAGCTGAGGTCAACTGAGACTCTTCAGGCTCACAAGAAACTTTACTACTCTCTTATCTACCTAGAAAAATGAAAATTAAGTGTATTACTTAGGATTAGAATTTTTTATAAGAAATAACCTATCAGAGAAAGTCTACATGGTAGGGTAAATATTTAATCACAGAGCATCTGGTTTTATAATGAGTCACCCTCTTATCATCATGTGAGAACCATGTCTGTCTCCTTGAAGTTCTAGGCCTTGTATCATTCCTTAGTTCAGAATAAATAACCCTCATTTTGCTCACTGACTTTACATCCAAGGATCTACATTGAAGCAGATTTTTCATATGTATGTAACTAAATTTATTCTGTTCACCTACTAAATCTATCTGATGTCCCTTTTCATCACTTGACTAGCTATAGACTAAATGAGTTGGTCAGACTTTTTAACCTACCACCATTGACCTCTATAACTAGCACCTGTGGCACTGTGCCTTCCCCATGATTACAATCCAGTATGTGTGTGTATGTGTGAATTGGCACACCTGAGAGGAGGAGATAAAAGGGTGGCATTACCCTGGGAGGAGAGCATGGGGAAGAAGAGCATGAGAGGACACCAGAGAGAGAGCCTAAATAAAGTGTATTCCTGGGGGACAGGGGGTCTGCCTGACTCCCAGCCTGAGTAACTGCCAGTACAATTGGCCCAGCCTCCCTGCCTCTGTGCCTGTGTACCTGGTTCCCTGGGAGAGCCTTAAAGTCTGTAAAGCCCATCAAGGGATCCAACAGTCTTCTTTGCTAGAACCATTAAAAAGCCCACCCAGATTGGGATGCCTGTACTACAACTGGCATCAGGAATAGGATGGTTACAGTACACTACTAGCTCAAGAAGAATTTAGAAATATAAGGGGAGATTTCCTCTCCATCCTTACAACAGTAACAAAATGGCTTTTTGGTAGAGATAAGTTTGTTTGAGAAATATGTTAAGACCTGGTCGGCCTCTCATTGAAATGAACTGTACCCTTTGAGAGCCCATTAACCCCAAATGAATCCCCACATTTCTTTATCAATTAACCTGGATATTTTTCACTCAGCAAATACTGTATTTTTATTTTTAAAACTTACCTTCCCAAATGTGGCTGGGTTGACTTGGTTCTGAGAATTTTGGCCACAGGTTTCCACATAAATCTCATACATGAGGCAGCGAGGGACACTGTACCCTTCACAAATGCAGAAATTATCAACCAACCTTGGGGGAAAGGAGAAAGGGAAAACAGCATTCATTTTTTTAGAGCATATCATTTTGGCAAGAGTTATTTCAACACAAATATGGGCTCCAATTAATAAAATGTCTTATTTACTGAGTGGAACCCAGAAAAGACCCACCAGCATACTCTCTCTTCCTCTTTCTTTATTTCTCTCTCTATTATATATTTACATATACACACACATCTTATTGCTGTCAACCCAGTGTTATGCATATTGAGTGTTAGCTTTCAGATAATCAACATGGTGGGGTTCTGTTGTTGTTTAATAAGTTTGTCAGGTAGCCATATTAAAAAATAAGTTCAAATTATTGGACTCAGCAGGCACTGTTTCAGAAATATTTATAAATGCCGCAGCCAAGGTCTCTATAAGTGTAAATAGAAAATTATTTACTCACTAATACACAAAACAACACATCCAAGGAGAGTTCTTCATCCCTGAAGGTGACTGCTGGAGCGTCAAATCTCCTGGCCCCTGGGGTGGGCATGCACTGCTCTGCTTCTCCCCACTTTACCCCCCACTTCTCCCCACATCTCCCCACTTTTCATGCTGTTTTGCATGGCTTTTAAATCTGAGAGTTTTCAGGTGGGCTGCTATATTTTGAGTCTTTAAATTGCAAAGAAATATGAAATGTAAGATACTAAGAAAAATGGTACACTTTCACTCTCCTTTACTTTCTCTTTGGTACAGAGGTAAGTGGCAGGGAGCACCTTAGGCCTGTGCTCAACTACCCAAATTAGGTCTTCAACTGCCCAAATGCTCCTGGGTCCTACGGCAGACAGGAAAGAGCTCCCCTAGCAATGAGGGGCTCTACCTGCAGTACACAGTTCACAGTCAGCCCAGGTTGGGAAAGCCAGGTTCCTAGTCCAACAGGTATATGAGTGTATGGGGACAAGCAGTGAGGGTGAACAGAGTCCACAGAGACATCCAGGATGGGGATAGACTGTGTCAGTCTATCCCCTAACTAACCAAGGGATAGTTCTTCATGAAGCAAATCAGCATAATTTTTAAACAAAGAGGAATTTTTACCAGGGAATTTACAGACAACAGATCTCCTTTTTCATTGATGACACACAGTTTATTTTCTGGGATGAGGTATGCTTAGGCCTAAGTGTACTTTTCTTGAGTGCTTAAGATCACAGTCACAATTATTATCTCTGCTGGCTTCCCAGGAAAAGGAAATATCAACATATGGGGAGTAGGAGCCATCTGATCCTGTGTCGGTTTCCTCTTGGTGGGGTGAGGGAATGGCAAATACTTTTATCGAGGTGATATTTATATTTCTTTTGTCTAGACACCATTTGTTGATAAATGAAAATTTTATACTTGGAATATGACCCAAATAAGTGTTGGCTAAGCTTGGCAAACTAAAGCAAATGTGCTATTAAGTTCAAACTCACTTTAATTTCTCATGAAACTGCCCATTTAGTCAGAAAATGGTCTTCATAAAAAAAGAACTGGACAAGATACTCCTTAAAGTAAACTCATTTAAATTTTTTTCTCTCTTGTTATAGAAATTCATTAGCTCTAAGCCACCATGAACGGATGTTCTCCTTCTTCCAAATGGCATTACCATGTCTTACTGTTATTTGGGTGAACACAGAAAGTGAAATGATAAAAAGAACCACAATAATGGTCTATGGCAAGTCTTTTCTCCACCCCATCCATAGAGAAATCACCACTGCCTCTGGTTGTGAGAACCACATTGCTACTTGTTGCCTTTGTGGCTTTGACCTTGGCTGTTCTGAGAATCACCCCACCCTGACTTTGTGCCTTAAGTCATTTGTCCAAATTCCCAGTCTCCTTTCAGAGACTGGCCTGTGGTAGGTACTCAGTGAATATTAACAGGACCAAATAAAGATTCAAAGTGGGTTTTAGTTTGTCTGGTGTGACTGTCTCTGTTCAGAGACATACTTTTACTTCCACACCATCAATAGTTGCTACCATTTAGTCTCCATACACACAGGAAATGACTATTACCCAGGGCTGTGAACCTCACAGGTTTCAATTCTGACTTTTAAGATACACTAACAAGAGATTTTGTGACTAGATACTAAAATGTATTGTACATGAACTCACACAGGGATATTCTTACTGTTATCAATTTTACATTTACCACCTGAATCCTAAATGTTGGTGAGAAAGATGTCGTTGTTGGCAGAATACAGCACAGAAATACCTGTTGTAGGTAAGCCTGGCACACAGGTTCAAGGAGAGGCTGAATGGAGGTGAAGGTAACAGGGTATGCAGAACTGCTGGCAGGTGACATTGGTCAAGTTTGCTACCAACTGTGCCAGCGCAATGTCCATTCATGCTATGTGGTTATGGTTGTCCATGTTTGGGATGGATCAGATCACTGAATTCTTTGTTAAACTGCATAAAGACATCATTTTCCCAGGTCTCACTCTCAGACAAAGTTGACTGCTAAGTTCTTGAGGACATTCATGGTGTTCTCCATATTTTGAGTTCAGGGCAATCTGATCATTGGCAGCCTTGGAACACGCATACCTGGTTCTGTATTTCTTACATTTTCTGAGTATTTTTTTGTCATAAAGAAAAATGTTTAAGTCCCCATACACAGGAAACTGATTCAGTCTGATCAGAAGCTACCATGACTCTGTAGCTTTCAAATTTTTAAAAATTTTGCATTTTGTTAATTTCAGCAGAAAGAAATCTGAAAAGTTATATTTAAATGTGGGAGATGGTTAGTATATTGTCAGACTCAGCCTAGGATCAGAGAAATCTTAGTGTTTTGCCTGAAGTGTGAAGTCAGGGGTCCTAATGGGTCAGGTGGCTGGGTCTGTACCCTCAGATCACTGTTCTTCACTCCTCTGTGCTCCCCTGTGGCCTGTCCATTTCTTCCCCCATTTCTGCAGTCCTTCCTATTCTCAAAATAGAAAATGTCTATTATTTCTGTTCCAAGACAGTGTTCTGCTTCTTGCGGGACCCATTTTTCTCCTTGGAGAGTTTGTTATATGTGGATCACTGACTACTAAAATCTCTAAAAATATAATGGGAACCTAACAAGTGACTCACTGGAACATGAAACAATGAAGTAAGCTGAAAAAGAAGCATTTCTTCCATGTGACAAGCAATCACCCCCTCCCTGGGCTTTCCCTGTGAAGTTCAAGCTGTCTCCATGCTTCTGGAAAGTTCACTAGCTAGCAACCATTACTGCTTTTCTAAGAAGATGGTTTTCAGGATACCATGGTTATGAACTACAAACTAGGGGTTCTGTTGTCTTCAGGGTTTAGAAAAATATTTACTTTTTAAATTGTGGCAAAATACATATACTTTACTATTTTAAAATATACAATTCAGTGGCATTATGTACATTCACATTGTTATGCAACCATCTCACCACCATCCATCTCTAGAACCACTCATCTCCCCAAATATGAAAAGAAAGACTCCCCCACTCATTCCCACTCATTTGATCTTCAATCAAAGGCCTACAAGGGTAGGAATTGGTGGCATAAGATTAAATTAGTTGGGTTTATCTCTAAAATGATCTATACTACTTTAATGGATTTGGGGCACCAGCATTGCATGGAGTCTGTATTCTGTCAGTTCGCAAACAACCTTAGGAATTTATTTTTTTTTTGTGACATTCTAGTCATTATGTCAAGTCTCTGGAGTATAACACAAAACCCATAATTTCTAATTTACTAAGCAGTTACCTGAACTTGTTGACAAAGCTATCATCAAAGATCATAGTCCTTTTTCCTAAAGAGCCAATATGCAGGGTTCTGAGGTGGTGACTATTAATGATGAAGGGTGCATAGCACGAGGAAAAGTGTGTGTCTGTGCTTACTGTTTGGATTTTTTTTCGTTATGGAAGAGAAACTATATAAAAAAAGATCTCTTGAAAGGAGTAAGCAATTATCATTTTCAGGGTCATAATCACACACACTCTTCATTTTTCTATTTCATTCACCTAACTTTCAGAAAGCATTTCCTAAGAAACATTCCCTAAAACTTAAAAAAAAAAAAAATTAGCAGTTATTCACCTTATAAAACTTAAGGTTTAATAACTGGTTTCAATTATTTTCCTATTTATTAAGGGCTACAAATCCAGGAATTCACCAGTCCCAAGGGTTAAGGGTATTTTTCTTTCCAGTTTTTCCTGATCCTATTTAAACAGCCAGAGGTGAATTTCACAAACAATGTGGAATGCATTGTTACAGCTAAAAATTGCTTTGCTTTAAGTCAGAAAACATCCCATTCTGGATCTCTCACCAAGGGAAAACATTTCCCCTCCAGGCCACCGCCCACGTGCTTTCAGATGTATATGTAAGCACCGGTCCCACCAACTAGCCCCCTGGTGGGGGGCAGTCTGGATTGCTTCCCGCAGGAAGTGTGACCAAGGGGGAAGCCCCAGATGGAAAACCCACACTACCCACCGCCCACTCCCGACCCGAGGACTTGGGCCTTTGCTTGGGAGAACTACGCTTCCCGTTTTCCTTGCCCCACCTCTTCCTAGCTGTTGGCTGGGAGAGCTCTCCAGGCCTGACCTCGAAACTCCGCCTCTGTGGGAAGGCGCCCGGTCACTCACCACTGGGTGATGGTGCTGTGCAGGCCCTGGACGCCCGCGCCCCCCGACGGGGAGGCGGGCACAACCTCGGCCATGGCTAGGGCCCAGTCCCGCAGCACCCAGGAGGGGGCAGGCGGCGGTGCCGCACCCGCCAGTCCGGTCGCCGCCGCTCCTGGGTGTTTACTTTAGAGTCTGGCGCGTGGGGTCCTGAGCCCAGCGCACCACCGGCCTGAGACCGCGAGTGAGCCTCGGGCTGGTGAGCCTCGGGCTGGACGGTGGCGCGTGGGGCGGTAGAACCGGCCCACCCCGTCTACCAGGCTGAAACCAGCGTGCATTTCCTGGGTCGTTTGCGATACATACTGACATGTTACAGGCCCAGACACCCCAAAGTGGGTCCTTTGCACTCGATGGGGGTCCTTGCTTGTACCAAACTCAACAAGAAAACAGCCCGATAAAAAACATTGACAAAGGACTGAATTCTTCTCCAAAATTTCTATAAATGTTCAATGCGGACAGAAGAAGATGCTAAAGGTCGCTGGTCACTAGGGAAATATAAGTCACGACAACAAGGATATACTACTTTATGTTAATTGGGATTGCTACTGTTTAAAAGGAAGACCAATCATCAATCAAAAAAGACAAACTTAGTCATTCGCGGCAACATAGATGGAGCTAGAAGGAATCATGCTAGCAGAAATAAGCCAGAAAGAAAAAGAGGAATACCGGATGTTCTCATTTGTATGAGGGATATAGGGAAAACAGACAAGAAAAATTTTAAACTGTCAGTAGAACTGAAATATGGAGCCACATAACTGGAATAAATGAGGATATGTATGTTGGATTAAGAAACAGGAGCGGGATTTCAAGGAAGGAGGAGGGGTATTCATGATGTAGAACAGGAATGCCATACTTATTTGTTTGCCCTTCCACATAGATTTGTACCTAAAAGAACTGAAAGCAGGAACTCCAACAAGTATTTGCACCCCGCATGTTCATATTCATAATAGCCAAATGGTAGAAGCAGCCCAAGAGTCTGTCAACTGCAAAATGGGTAAACAAAATGTGGTTTATACAGATAGTGGAATATTATTCAGTCTTAAAAAGAAATAAAATCCTGGCACATACTATAAAAAAGAATGAACCTTGAAAAATTATGCTCAGTGAAATAAGCTAGATACAAAAGTTTTATTCCAGTTATGTGAGGTACTAAGTGAGAAACAATAGTGTTTATCAGCGACTTGGAGGTAGGGGAGAGGGTGAAGAGTCATTGTTTAGTGGGATTAGACTTATAGTTTGGGATGGTAAAGATTTTCTGGAGATATATAGTGGCCATAGTTGCATCACAATGTAAATGTACTTAATGCCACTGAATTGTATGCTTATAAATGGTTAAGATGGTAAATTATATGTTAGCATATTTTACCACAATTTAAAAAATGTGTCTCAAAAAACAAGCACACACACGTGCACACCATTGAGAACCACTGTCAGAAGCATGACAGAGATTAATTCAACATCAACCCTGACTGCATTCCATGCAATAGCCCCAGAATGCAGCTGTTGTGACACACCAGAGGGTCAGCAGTTTCCCCTTACAGAGAACACCTCGTCAGGGACAAGATTTGTAGGGTCTTCCCGGGGAGAGATTATAGAACATTCCCTGAAGAGCCTGGGCCTTGAAGTTTGACCAGGTCTCTGAAGTTGATCTGATGGCATCTGCTCTACTTTGGGGAACTGGCCAGGGGTCAGGCTAGTCCTAAAGCATGGGAGAGTTGATTATGAGGGGTAAGGGTAGATGGGCAGGTGAGCGGTGTTACAAAACAAGACAACAGGCTTAAATGAAGTCATGATTAAAACTTTCACTTGGGTTGAATATACAAACACCTAGACAGTTAAGAAGAAAGAGATTTAAAAGTCATTTTCTTTTTAAAGAATGTTTCATTGCAACTGGCATAACAAAAATCTTCATTTTGTGGCACTCGCCCGTTGTAGGGCAAATGAGTTTGTCAGGCTTTTTCCTCCATTGGCCTGAATAGTCAGCACCTGGGGTATTGTATCTTCCCCATGATTGTGAAGTCCAGTGGGTGTGCACATGTGTAAGTGTGCCCACCTGGTCCTGGAAGACAGGAGATAAGGGAGCATGAGCACCAGGAAGCATAAGAGAACACTAGAGAGAACCCAGAGAGAGTATGAAGATTCCTGGAGGGCTGATGGATTTCCCTGTTTCCCAGGCCCTTTCCCCTCACCCTGGCCCTGTCTTGCCTAGTTTGTCTATGTAACTGCTAAAACCAAAAAGAACCATGTAGATTGATGAGCCTGGTGCTTGCTAGCAGTTGGCATGAGGATTGGTTACATTACATCCATGTATATGCTCTCTGGTACCTGAAAAGCCCAATCACCATCTAACTCCAGGTTCAGGGAGAGCAAATCTTAAAGTTTTTCTCAAACAGATTTCTAATTCCATACCATAATTTATGCACCCAAAGCTTTTTCTTTTTTTGCAAGAGAATATATCTGTTTTCACTGAATAGTGACTTCTGTCCCCTACTTCAATCTAATTGGTTTTTAGATGATCCAATTAGTCTCATTGCACCATCTAAAAGAGCACCAGCTGTGCTTTATCCTACCACAAAACCATCTCTGACCTGAAGTGCTTAAGGTCATTAAATTCTTATATTAATTCACTTTCTGTGGATTTGCCAGGTGTTTTCAGGCAATAGTTGTATTTTTAAAATAAAGCTAATGAATATAATGCATTTGGTTAAGAATACAGGACGTAATTACCTTTGGGGCAGACAGAGCATTTCAGAGAGCAGACAACTGTGTATTCCAATTTTCCAGAGAGAAACTCTGAAGTCACTGGGCTCTTAAACTATGAGACTTTCAAATTATCTTGGAGCAAAACAGGGAACCCTGTTCCCTAGTGTAGATTTACCTTCTCAGTATCTGGCTCAGGCTCCATTTGAAATTGATGGGACCTACACATCCACAATCCTTTCTGTAATGCAAAAACCTAATTCATGCAAAGCACATCTCTGCCATGGCTTCATAGGAAACTCATGACTTGGAATTCCTCGGAGACATACCATTTCTGTAAAGGTTGTCTGCCCTGAACCACAGTTTTCCTTTTTCCCTTTTTACAGAGGTCACGTGAGCAGGATAACAAACACTATTATCTGTAGAAGAACTCTAAGAATGTCTGGAATGAAAAGGAACAGCATTCATTTGTCATAGAATGCTTATAAATTGTAATTTGGAGTATCACATATTTATACTCCTTTTACATTAAAAGTGGGATTTTTCTGGAAGTCTGGAGACCAAACAAAAACAAAAGTGGTTTCTTTTCCTGCAGTGGAATAGTAGGAACTGAATAATAATTTTTAGAGGTGTCACTTCAAAAGGTTCTTGTCCAAATCAGGATTGTGTACAAAATCATAAATCATACTCTAATTTATTTATTCATTTACTAATTGAGTTTACTACGTAAATACTATGCTGAGAGCTTTGTGGGTGTGGACTTGTTTTTTAAAAGCAGTTTTAAGATGGTAGCAACAGCTGACTTTTTGATGTGACAAACCTCATCTTTTCTCACAGTTTACTTTATTTTTTGGTAAAAACATACTCAGACAGCTGCTTGCTCCCTGCCTTTGGCATGGAATTATTCCTGATATTATCCCCACCATGAAATAAATTTCGCTAAAGCATCCCAACTGCTATTTAAGTTTAACACATCTTCCCTAAAGAAGTGAGCCTTTCAGTTCATTTTATGGCTCCCTTTCCTAGCTAGCATTTGGCAATCCCCAGCAGTGAAAGGCAAGAAGAAACACTTTATAAAGGATATCTATCTGCCTATAGGGTTTGTTGTGAAAATATCCTAGCCTAGAGGCTGTTAAACACAGGATGTTTTATGAAAAGAAACATTTCATCTGGGTTAAGTCACTAGTAATAAGACCCCAAAGAGTCAGTCCCAGATGTAAACAGTTGTCAAGATCATCTTTCTCAAATGTAATTGTCACATGCCATCATTGAGCCAGACCCCTCAGCATGCCACTTTTGTCCTCCACACCCACAGGCGGCTGAGCTGTCCTAGTCCTGGCTCTCCCACCCCCTCAGATAATTCCCCTGTCACACTGCTCAGCTTGGCAACACTTCTTAGAATCTTGCACAGGAAGTGGATGAGAAAAGCTGAGAAAAGACCAGCAAGTCCAACTGTGGAGAGCTGGAGCAGACAGATGCCTATAAACTTCTAATTTCTAAGAGACTAAGCCATCTCTTCTGGAGTTGAATTTTGCAAAAATTCTTATGTCCTCCAACAAAGGACCTTTTCATTAGTGAAGTGCTTTGAATAGATTTCCTTTTCTTTTGACAAACTGACTTGTTTCTAATACCTGTCATTTATCTTCTTAGTGGATTAGAGGATTCTGGAAGAAGCAGACTCCCCACACCACCCCCAATTAAACTGGAGGTGACCATTTGAAGTATGCCTGGTGTGGCTTTCTTAAGGGGGGGGTGCATTTTCTTTTTCTTTTATTTTTGTTTGTTTTTGTTTTTTTTTAATTCATTTTATTGATTTGTCACAATTGTGCATTAACTGATCCCTCCTCCTCCCTCCATATCCCCCCTCTGTATCCCCCCTTCAGTCACTCCATCTCCCATTTTTCTGCAATTTGTTGGTTGGTTAAGTTGATGTTCAGTTGTTGGTTGTTTGGCCCGTTGTTCTCTTCTGATATTTGGTAAATGTG
>PVHY01021426.1:0-23921 GCA_004024945.1 Uropsilus gracilis
GTTTCTCTGCGTTTAAAAGCACAGTTGATAAGACACTAGCTCCCCCCCACCCCCAGTCCTCGCTGATGTGCCCGGGAGGCACCTGGCTAGAACCCGCAGCTGCCAAAGGTCTGCGATCCCATGCTGTTCTCTGCCCAGACCTGCCCCCCCCCAGCCCCCACCCTGCTCCTTGAGGCCAGCAAAACCGGCATCTGTTGTCCAATGCAGCTCGGCCTCGGGCTCCGGGGAACGTCATTCTTGACCTATTGCTCAAAATCCCCCCGCAAGCTCTTCAGGCATGAACTCGGGCGCTGCAGGGGATCCTCCCCAGGAGCAGGCAGCATCTCCATGGAGTAGCTGCCCATTGAGCCCCACCCATGAAGCCACCAGATCACGAGGGCCCCGGGCTCCATCTCGGCTCGCGCTCCGGCCACATCCGCCCCCGGGAATGGCTCTGGAGGTACCTGCCTGTGAAAACGCCTTGTGATGCAGGTGTCTGGGGTTCCGGGGGAAGGCTCTCGGCCCAGTGAGCTGCCACTGAAGCTGTCAGGAAGGGCTGTCCTTTTCCCGAGGTGCCAGAGTGTGTGTGCACGGGTGGGAGGTGCCCTGCTGGGCACAGAGTGACCACCCCGAGGCCCCATCCCCAGCTCCGTGCTCAGCGCCGGCCAGTGTGTCAAGCTTGCCCCAGCCTGGTCTGCGGCATCAGCAGCAGCAGCTCTGGGCAGGTCTGAGCAGTGACACGCATGACCCCTCGCTGAGGCCGCTGGGCAGGGTCCCTGGATGGCTGAGGGCTCCATGTTCTCTCCCTGGAGCTCACTTCCTTGGCAGAGGCAGTGGGCGAAGAGGACCTTGTTCAGCAAGAAGCGTCCAGCTCAGAGGATCTTTGCTGGCAAGAATCCGTGTCCTGCAACCTTGTGACACACGGTGGCGCCATCATACGTGGGGCAGTGCATGCTGGTGGACAGGAGGACGGGCCTCAGGGGCCTGGCGTTACCCTGGCAGGTCTCGCTCGCTGTGCACCTTGGGATGTGCCCTTCAACCCTCTGGCTTGTTTCCAGATCTCTAACTTGTGGCCGAATAGCGTCCACTCGGTGCGTCTTTCTGGAGCTACTGGACAAACCGATACACACCAGGCACCCCTGCAACACGCAAACTGGGAGTTGGGGCACCGGAGGCAGAGCTCCCCACTCAGGTGGGAGGAACACGCCCAGCAGCGAGGCAGGGGCAAGGAGTGACCATCACGGCCACCTTAGTCTGCATGCACCTTTTTAAAGGAAAAACAGCCCCTAAGGCCCATCAGACGTGAGCAGGCTGCCCGCTCGGCGGCTAGCCACTGCTAAGCTCACCTGTTTTCTGACACCGTGGCCGGCGCTGTTTCAGGCACAGGAAAAGGGTTAAGTCCTCTTGATGTCCTTGCAGGCCGCCGAGCCAGCGGGCACTGGCGTTTGTTTCCGGCACCGCGATAAATCATCAAATACCTGATGGCATCTAGCTCAGAACCACCAAAAGGAGGCTCCCTTTGTGGACAACGCTGGGCCGGAGACACCCAGTGGAGTCACAGGTCGGGCCGCCGGCGAGCCCAGGGGAGCTCCGGCACAAGCTGAGGCTGCTCCTTGGCCACTGGCCACAGAGGTCACTACAGCTTCAAGATCACCTGCCCCGCCGAGCGCTCTCCAAGGTGCTGTTCTGCGTCTCAGCGCCCCCACCCCCAGCACCAGCCAGCCTGCTGAGATGATCTTCACTCCCGGGGGAGAAGGGGGAGCCCAAATAAGCGTCCAGTATGGAAACGCTAGCAAACGGCAGTGCCAACATGTGAGTCGCAGTCTGGGGGCTGCACCCTTCCTAGGAGGCATCTGTATCTCCCTCCGGGAGAAATAGGGCCACTCCTAGGAGGCCAAGAACCTGGGACTCAGCGCCCAGCGGTGCTGAGGGGGCACCCACCAGCCTGCACGGTGCATGAGCCATGCTGGGAGCGGGGTGCCTGGGGTTGTGCACAGCTTGTCTGAGTGTCAGGGAGGCTTTGTCAGCGTGGACAGAACCAGAGCGAGAAGGGGCAAGAACGCTTCATGTCCCTCACGCTGGACCCAGGAGTTATTTGCTTGCACAAGCAGGTTGGGCCTGGAGAATTCATACGTGAATTCATGTGTGTCCCGGACACCCAGAGCCAGGTGGAACACGAATGGGGACCCGCATGCATAGTGCACGGTTGTCACCTGCCCAGCTGTCGTGTGTGCTTTCATGCAGCAGGTGTGTAGCTTATGGCTGTGAGCAGCACACGTGTAAGTGACAGGCACCAAAAGGGACTCCTGAGCTTTGTGGAGCTATTCAGTCAACACCCCAGCCCTCTCCTCTCTTCCTAAAGGTAGCGCTGAGTTTGGGGAGCAGCCCCAGATGTGATTTATCGAAAGACAGAAATGCCATGCTAAGCAAATACATCACATCTTGAAAGAGCAGGTCTTTGTTATTCATAGGTTTCCTCCAGGAAAACAAACCAAAAAACCCTTCTTTCCATACATCATTCTCAGGGAGAAGCAGGCCTTCCTAGGGTTGTGTGGCAGCTTCTCCTGCCAATATGCAAAGTGTCTCTTTGTCTTTCATCTCCTTTCAAGCGCAGATGGAAAGCTGTTCACACTGCCACCTCTAAGACCCACCTGCATGAAGGCAGGAACCGTTTCTCACCTCTTTAGGGAAAAGTGATCACAAACATTTCAAGTACAAAACTGGTAAGGGTGTGGGCTTTCTGCATGTTGGTTTTTGTACTCTAAATTCTGTCCTCTAGAAAACGACTAAGAGATCAGATGTGAGAGGACAGATAATAGTGCTTAGTGTTATGCTTGAAACCTAAAATCCTACCCTACTCCGATATCATCTCATTAAACATACACCATTAATACACATAATCATCCCCAACGGTAGCCAATAGATTGAAAGGAATATGAAAATATACATTGAAAAAAACTTGAAAGGGAATCATTCTATTATCTCTGCTTGTAATAGTCTCTTTAACTACAAGGAAAACTAATGTGCTTTATTCATTTTCTAATTAGCATTCACTCTCTTCAACACTCATTCAACAACATGAAGCAAAACTATCTACTGTCCAAAAAGAGTAAGTAAATGGTTTTCTCAAGCTCACATGGAATATTTACCAAGATAAACCACATCCTGGGCCATAAAATACACCATAACAAACTGAGAAATCTTGTAACATCTGCTCTCAGACCACAGTGGAATTTAACTAGAATCCAATAACAACTGGAAAACCACAAAATATGAGATTAAATGACATATATAGCACATAGATCAAAGAAGTCTTGAGAAATTTAAGACTATTTTGACTAAATGAAACCTTTTTATGAAAAGTTATGGAATGCAACAAAAACAAAATGTTTAGAGGAATTTTAAAATACTGAATGCATGCATTAGAAAAGACCAAATAACAAGTTTCATAGCAGAAGTCTAAAATAGGCAGATTAAATCCAAAGGAATCACAAGAAAATAATAAAGTGGAAATAAAAGTTGAACATGCCCTGAAGATTGGAGAATAATGGAGAAAAATCAAGGGAAACAAAAGCTGGTTCTTTGAAAAGAGCAATAAAAGGTAAGTCTGTAGGTGGATGCAAATGACAGAAACAACAGTTCTAGAATGGCCATGTTATAGAAATGCAGGAAAACACAGTTATAGAGTGGACATGCGTGTGGAAGACAGAGGAACCAAGCAAAGGCTCAGAGTCACACTTAAAAACAACCCTGGAAAGAAGACCAGGAAATAGTTATACAGGGGAGGGGGAAGGGCAGGAAAGGCTGGCGAAGAGCTCACTGGACTAACCTAGGGCTGGACACTTTATTGGGCTTTGCCCCATGGTCAACTCCACCAGGAAGGGGACATCCTGTATCACCAACATATGAACAATGATGCAAATTGCCATTGTACCCGTGATGTAAACCAGTGACACGCTTCCACGAAACACTGCAGCAAGCAAGCATACACAAAGACCATGTGAAACTCCAGGAGACAATCACTTCAGTTCAACAATGGGTTGAAGATTCTAAGAGAAGCTCTACTAAAAATGAAAAGATATTCAGATGACTCACAAGTCTCCATCATGACAAGTTCCATTATGTCATCAGAGAACACAAGTGAGCGCATCGCTGAGGTACACTGCATGCTGGTTAGCATGACCACGCTATGTCAGTGTCAGAACACTGACACCAGCAGAGAGGTGAATCAAAGGAACTCTCATGCCCTGTTTGCTGGAATGCAACATGGTGCAGTCACTTTGGCAGTTTCCTACAAAGCTGAACATTTGTATCATATATGGCAGCATCTGCATTTCCCAGGGTTTATATAAACGAGTTGAAGACACGTTCAGACAAAAAGCTGCCCTTGGAGGTTAACCACAGCTTTGTTCAGAACCGCTAAGATTTAGACACAACCATGATGTCCTGCAGGTGAATACATCGTGGTCCAAACAGAAAGTAGAATGGATTATTCAACATTAAAATATAATCAAGGCAGTAAAAGAGAGTGGAAACCCACAACACATTAAGTGTAAAAAGTCAATCTGGGTGACAATACGTTGTATGATTACAACTACATAATGCTGTAGAAAAGGCGAAAGGATGGAAACAGCAAAATCAGTATTTGTCAGAAGATTGGGAGAACAGGCAGAAGACAGGATTTATAGGGCCCAGAAATGCTCTGTGACCTCATAATGATAAATACAGGAGGCTTCTACACAGCTCTGAACCAATACCAAGTACAATATTGAGAAAGAATCATAATGGAAAACACAGACATCAGGTGACAGTGTAGGCCTATCACTCGTCAAAAGGGGGCCTCTCTGGTGAGGGATACTGGTACTGGGGAACTGAGCATGATGGGACATCTCTAACTCATCCTCAATCTTGTTGTGAACCTAAAACTACTCTGAGTCTTCATAATAAATGCCATATATGTTTGTGTGTATACATGTGCACGTGTGTGTATATAGAATTACCTAGCACATATGACTTGCTATAAACTAGGCACATAGTATGTATGCCTAGACACACAGAACAAGGTGAAAGAGCCAGGCACTGCTCACCTGAAAGGAGATGGGTGGTTACTATGAGTTCTGACCAGTCGTACAGAACATTGCAGGCTGAGGACTATAGCAGAAAACATGCAGCTCACACAGTTTAAGGGAATCAGCTTCTTTGCAGAGAGAGAGAGAGAGAGAGAGAGGAGCTTGCCAGCTACACATGGATAACTGAGCGGCTTCTGTTCACATGGTCTTTCTAGCTTTAAGGGGCAACATAGAATAAGCGAGCATCATTCCTAGGCTGGAGCTTCAGAAACAAAATCCTGAATGAAAAATGCAAGCATGAGACAAACTCTGTGGCCAGGAGAATCATAAAACTTAGCAAAATGGTAATAAAGAAATGGGAATTATTGTTCCGCAAGAGCACTGTATTTTCTAGAAAAAGCAAGCATAAGCAGGCCTGTCCCTGAGTCACTTGACAGTCACCTTGGTTCTGATGAACCAGGGAGTGTGCCCGGAGCTAACCATTCAGAAGAAGGTACTGCTACAAAGTGCATTAGTGTGTAAACATGGGCCATGCATGCCTCCACCTCATCAGTGTCAACCTTTGCGCCACTGGTGCACAGAGTTTGTGAAACAGAGGTGAGAGAACAGATGGAGAAGGGGCAGGATGGGTACCCATTGTTCTGGAGCTTGGAAGGCAATGTGGGCGCCTGGAGGTGTGCCAGGAGATCCAAGCTGCCAGTTCCTGCAGGCTCGTTCCATAATGCAGGCTCTGTTGCCACAGACAAAAGGACATCACCGAGAATCCTCATGACATAGTATGGTCTGTCTTCTCTTTTAAAGCACCTCTGGTTAGCTATATGAGAAAAACCTTCCTCAGAGCATTCAAGAAAAGATGTATGATCATATACAGAGGACCCTCAAGATTGCATGGAAAAAAATCAAAGCAATCAGTTTAGTAAAATGACAGAGTATACAATCAACTGACACAAATCAGACTCATTTCTATGTGCAAACAATGAGACTAGGAAGGAATTAAGGGTGAACCCATCTACAATTCCACCCAAAGGAAATAAATGCTAGGGAGCAAACCTAACAAAGGAGGTAGAAGATCAATACAATGAAAACTAAGATATTGTTGAAAGAAATAGATGATGCAAACAAAAGAGAATGTTCTCCCTACTCATCAATGGGAAGAATCAGCATTGTGAAATGACCACTCTACCCAGAGCAATATAAGAGCCAACACAATCCCAATGTGTTTCCCAAAAACCCAATGCATTTCCCCAAGAACTGGAGCAAACATAACTGAAATTCATAGGAAATCACAAAGGAACAAAAATAAAGCGATTCTAACAAAAAAGATAGTAGAAATACAGTGGAAATAGTCTACACTGTAGAGTCAAAAACTGTACCATGCAGGTCTCTTAAAACACTTAAAAGACTATTTCGGTAGTTTTGCTGTTGGTGGCACTTCTCATGATGGGATCTGTCATTCAAACATGTGTATTTCCTTACAATTTCATGGTTCATCATAAATAAGCACCCACTTAAATAGCTATGTTTATCTGCCAGTGTATTTACTTAGTGAGAGTGTGTCAAATGTCCAGTACACCCTGCACAGATTTTAGAACAAAGTCCTTGAGATGAATAGCAACATGGCATCTATGATGATGACAGCCATGATGAGGAGGATGAAGGAGGTTGGCCACAAGACAGAGTGCCTGTTCTTCTAAAGCAACTGTCAATGGTGGTGGTAATTCCAGAACACTTTGCTAGTCCCACGTCCCTTTTGGTTTCCACACCCAGGCATGAACCCACACCATCAATGATGTGGTCCACACTTGTCAACTCTTCTCATCTTATAAGGTCTTTGGTAGACATGCTTGATTTCCTAACTTATCACAGCACTGCTTTCCAGATTCTCCCATAGAATTGGATACCATATTCCCAACAGCAAGAATCCGCTCTCCAACCTTCCTTAGAGCTAGAGGTAGTCCCAATGAGTATAACTCTCCTGTGAGCTCTAAGTTAGGATCAGAGGGATGGAACAGGGAAAGTACTTCTTTGCCAGAGAGTGGCAAATTATTATTGATGCTCTGCTTTCCCCCTATTGTCCCCATTTTGCTATGCCTGAGGCATTACAGGAGATTCTAAAAAGCAAGAACATCACCAAGTTGGTGACATCATTGAGTCATAACAAAAATAAATCCATTTGCTTTTCTCCACTTTATCATTGCATGAAAAATGTAAACTCTATCTGCTAAGCCTATCACTGTGTTTCAGTCACCTGCTGATAAGAATCATCCTTGAGAGCATATCTCCCAATTTTGCTTTGCATCCAGTACTTGTCACTCACACTACAGTTTTTCACACATTCCATGATCCAGTTCACTGCAATGTCTTTCAAATATCTCCCAGTCCTTTAATTGGCATTACCCCCCACCCCCGCTTCCACACCCCTCCACATCTGTGACTTCTGAATAACTGTGTGCCCACATAGGTACACAATCCTCCACATGTCTGTCTCTTGCACATGAACTAACAAATGCCATTATTTTGGGTTCTATTATAACAGGTCAGTAAACATTTTGCATAAAGGGGCAGAGAGCAATATTTTAGGGTTATAGAGCATATGGTATCTATTGCAGCTACTCAATTTACAAATTGAAAGCAATCATCAGCAGTATGTAAGTAAATGGGCATAGCTAAATCCCTATAAAACTCTTTACAAAAACAGATGGCAGTTCAGATTGGGCTCCTGGACCACAATTTGCCAATCTCTGCAATGGAGAATCTATAATATCCTTTTGAATATTATGGGGAAAAATCATTGAGCAAATGAAAAAAAACTAATAAACTATAGTCGACACTTCATTTCTGTTGTTTTTGCAAGCTTATGCCACATAGTGCCCCTGGAGTAAGTAGACATTTGACCATGGTGTCGGCTATAGAATGAATAGCTTATTTCCAAAAGCATGGGATTAAAAAAAAATGTTGTCCACCGATAAATTATGGGTAGGAAATTTGCCTAGATCACATAAAAATCACCGTAATAATGAAGGTCTCTCTTAAACCTTAGATAATCCTCTTCAAAAAGATATAATCAACCCTCCCCCCCACCCAGGAACAAGTCTCCGTTGTTGTAAAACAGACTAACATTATCATTCCTGTGAGTAGCAGCTTATTATCACCAACCCACATCTAAATGAAAAGGCATTTATTTCCCTCAAAAATGAATGCCCAGCAATGCAAACCAAGGGACAGCTTAAATGCACGTCACTAAGCAGAAAAAGTAGCCAGATTAAAAAGATTCATGTTTCCAACTGCAGGCCATTCTGAAGAGGCAACACTAGGGAAATAACACAAAGTCAGTGACTGCCACCAGGTAATGTATGTGGTGAGCTTGCAGAACGTGAAGGATGAAATAGCCTGGCACCGTCCAGGTGGGTCCCTGTCACTACAAGTTTTTCCTGTGCAGACAGCAAAGCACTGAGAAAGTGGCCTGGCCTCAGCTGAGAGCTCTGGTAGATGCACTGTGCTAGCAGACCCCCTCATTATAAAATGGCACTAGCCCGTAGGAACACGCTGATATTGAGGGTGGCTGTGCACCTATGGGACTGGGAACATGGGGCATCACACACCCTCCTCTCAATTTGGCTGTGAGTCTACAACTGCTCTTTGCCGGTCTTGCCATATCCATGGCACACGCAGCTACCTGGCAAATGATGGACACAGCAGACTAGGAAGATCACCAAGGCTCTGGTCTCCAGGAACTTGAGAACTGAAGGGAACTGAGACTCTGAGACGGCAGGGAGGTGGAGAAGAAGCTACAGTGGGTTTCTTGGGAGCACCAGGGCCCAGAAACAGCCCGGTCAATTCAAATAAAGGTAAGATTTATTCACAAAATCAAGTGGATGCAGACAAAAGACTGGACTCTGGGGGCGCTGTGTGAACGACTCCAGTTAGAGAAACGTGGCTTAAGGTGGTTTGATGACAGCCATCAAAATCATTCACTTCAAAAAATGAAGGAAAATCTAAAGAGCTGGGACTACATCAAACTAAAAAGCTCCTGTCCAGCAAAAGAGACAACGGAGAAAACAAAAAGAATCCAACCGAGTGGGAAATTTTTTTTGCCCTCCATACAAGTGATAAGGGTCCAATAACAAAGATACACCAAAAACTCACACAACTTAACAAAAACAAAGTGAAAAATCCAGTTAAAAAATGGGAAGAACTAAAAAGACACCTCTTCAAAGAGGAAAGACAAACGGACGACAGGCACATGAGAAAATGCTCAACATCACCAGCAATCAGGGAAATGCAAATCAAAACCACAATGAGATACCACCTTACACTGGTAAGAATGGTCCACATCTGAAAAACAGGCAACAACAAGTGCTGGTGGGGATGTGGGGAAAAGAACACTCTTACACTGCTGGTGGGAATGCAAACTCTATGGAAAGCTCTATGGAAAGCTGTGTAGAGGACCCTCAAATTAATGAAAATGCAACTACCATTTGACCCAGCAATCGCTCTCTTGGGAATCTACCTGAGAGACCTCATTGTGGGTACAAGGGGACACCTGTGCTAGGATGTTTACTGCAGCACAATTTATAATTGCAAGGACATGGAAACAACCCACATGTCCCAAGACAGATGAATGGATGAAAAAGATGTGGTCTATATACACAATGGAATATGACTCATCAATTAAAAACAACAAATTGGATGATTTTATGATAACATAGATGGGCTTAGAAGAAATCATATTATCAGAAACAAGCCAAAAAGAAAAAGACAGAAACCAAATGGTTTCACTATTATATGGGAAATGGGAAAGATAAACAAAAAGCCATGAAGAAAAGTCAAAACAAGCCAACAACCAAATTAAAGTACACAACTGGGGGATGGGGGGCTGGGACAGGGTGGGAGCGGTCAGGGAGGGTGGGGGGGTGAACCCCAGGGATCACAAAGATGTAAAATTTATATATAAATAAATATAAATAAACTAATTAAAAGTAAAGAAAAAAAATCATGTCATGAGCACATTCTATGACTTTTGGAAATTCATAAGACTTAATGAAATTTCCTCATCTGTAGAAAAGGCCGCCAAGTGGGTCAAATTATATAAAGCATGTAAAAGTCCTTTATCAGACACTATAAAAATCTGTTATGATAAATCTAGCTCAGACAGAATCTGAAAAGCTTTCTGCAGGTTTTCCTGAATCATTAATAATTCTTTGAAGCCAGAGCCTGAGACGAAAACAATCAAGCATTTTATTAAACATGAAGATATCAATAATCTGCTTCAGATTCAATGTACAGACATACTTGAAGACCTATTAGTTTAAAGAAAAATGTAGGCATTAGTAACTCATTTTGGTTGTAAAATTGGTTATTTAACATATAACCACATTCTAATTTGCAAAATGTTTATTAAAATTTAGTGCCTTGTCAAGAATCGCCTCCTTTTAGGAAATTTATGACTGAGCTTTGCTCTAGCCTTATAATGTTATGCGATAAATCCAAGAGCAATATTATGACTTTTTTCAATTGATTAAACTGAAATCATGGACACAAATTAAACGTTCGTGATTACATTTCATTGCTAATCTATAATACATAATTTATGTAGGGCACATTTACAGTGGTTAGTGTTACGAATATTCAATAAGAACTAATCTATACTCTATCTGAGAATATTTCCTATTTATATTTTAGCCTCTCTCTTAAACGTCACCCAAAGCAAATGAAAAGCTTTAGAAGCCAAATGACCTTCATGAGAACAAATGAATGATATCAGGTGTATCTGACAAATAGCCAGTCAACATTTCTTATCGCTGCTAGAACATGGTACAACCAACTTAGTGACTTAACAGAAACCCAGTATGCATGTTATCTTATGGTTCTAGAAGTCAGATGTGCAAAATGGTTATCACTTGACTAAAATTAAGGTGTGTACATAACTGCTTTCTCCCAGGGAACTGGGGTGGGGGACCCATCTCTGCCTTTCCCAGTTTCTGGTGGCCCTGCCCACCTTTAAACCCCAAGTCCTCATCACAGTTTCACTTTGATCCATCTGCAGCTTTCTCACAAGGACCTCTGTGCTCACCACAGGCAGTCAGCCCCTCATAATTAAGACTATTCCCAAGGCAGGACTCTTAATGCAATCACATTCCTAAAAGTTTTGATTTTTTTTTTTTTTTTTTTTTTGCAATGCAAGGTTCCAAGTGTTAGAATATGAGCACCGTGGATGCAGGGACTCAGTTTTCAACCTCCCACAGGTGGGCAAGATCAAAATTTTAATTATTAAAGGATTTGCTCTTTCAATTGACTATTTGTCCTAGATTTGGATGGCTATATTGTTATTAAATGCTAAATACACCCCAAATATCAGCAATTAGAATAAGCAGCTTTCCCAGGAACTGCCTTTGGCAATGTGCTTCAGTTACCTCACTTCATTCAAGAAGCTGAGAAGATGCCAGATGAAATGACAAGTTATGATGAAAAATTTTTTTAAAATGAAGTCTTCTGAGTCTGAGTTGCCAAAAGGGAGTAGGGAGCCGATTGGAAACAGGACCCCAGGCACACCCAGGGGGTGTCCAAAGCCCACAGCCAGGGAAGAAAGTAGCAAAACCCGCCAGCCATACCCTCCAGGAGGGGACTTCAGTTGACCAGTTTGGCTAACTGTCACTTAATTCGTACAGTATTGAAACAATCATTACTTGACATTCATCTCATTTGCATCAGGGAAGTTGATAAGAACCATCTTAGCTTTTTGGGGGGAATAGATAAGATCTGCGAGTCTCAGCCTCCGTGCAGCCTGACGCAAGGACTGCCTGCATCTATCTGTCCCCTAGGTTGCCTACCAAAGCTCCAGATACATACTTTTACTTCAGCTAAACCAGGTCTCAAAGTTCCAATTATTCTGTAGAAATTATAGGCTGCTTGGATAGAGTTGTTCTATTCGGGAGCAAAATTCATTCAAAGATAAGACATGACATTGTACCAAGTACACAGATCTAGGGACACAAAGTTTGCAGTTAGCATTTAAGTTTAATTGAAATTACTCTCCAGGTTTACAATTTTCTCTGCAATGCTGAGTTCCCACTGATTTGACTGCATGATACACTTGCCCTTTTGTATTCAAGGGGGAAAATTGTCAGTTTATCAAAATGATAACTATATTTGTTCTCTAATTCCATTTTTTTCCCATCAATTTTGATTGATTCTATGGGGTGCCTTGTGAGGTAAGTCTGGCAAGCTCCATTTAGGAGACCATCTGAATACACCCACAGGTGATGAGACCATGTTTCAGTACTGCACAGGTAGGAAGAGGATGGTGAGTGCCAGCTCATACTCGGGGGCCCTAAGATTGCACCCTGTTCATCACCTTCCCTGCTGTGACTAAGCACAAACCATCAGTGGAACTATTCAGACTGTTTATCACTAATCCAAAACAATGAGAACAAAGAAAGTGAATGGGAGTTAGAGGGACAACAGCTCTCTTCACACTCCCTGCATTTCCAGAAGTGATTTCTGAATCATCACTTGGTTCCAAGCAGTTTGTGCCATTAGGATGACAAAGCTGATAGCAGCATAGTGACTGAACTGTGTGAGGCTTGTGAGATGAAATGCAAATAAGGAATTTCTTCTTAATAAGGGAACGGCAGATAGCACTGCAGATGGCTTGCACAGTGACAGAGGAACGGACTCATCACTGCATATGGTTCCAGAATCCAGTGAAGCAAGCTTTTAGGGATTTCACCCAAAGCACAATCCATAAATGAGTTGGTGACTCCTGATGAAGGTGAAAAGTGTACTAAGAACATTGCCTAGAGAGCAGACAGAGGAACTATTTTAAATTTATAAGTCATAAAGACATCACAAGTATAATAATAAAGCACTTAATGCTCAAAAGTAAGATGGCCAGTCTCCTAAAATGAGCATATCTTGACTGACGGAAACATCACCCGTGTGAACACACACACATAAAGCTTGGGCAATCTAACCCCCCCCAGTAGATGTATCCACCTCCTTATTCTGGCTTTGGACCTGACCTAGAGCTTTGTGAGATGCCACCACAGGCGGCAACTGCATGGTTATGCACGTGGGATCCTCTTATATGAATTCCTACAACTGCATGTGAATCTAAAATTATGCAAAGTTAAAGTTTGATGTAAAAAAGCAGGCAGATCATTTGCAGAGGTGCTTTGTCAAGAAGATGCCTGGAGTGATGGTGTCCCTCTTGCCCTCTCCCCTCCCCCTTTATTTCCAACTAACCTCAAGGGATGGAATAAGTGCAATCCTCTGTGCTCCTGGGAGTTAGGCTGACAATGGAGAAGAGACAGTAACAAAGTTGTGCCCATAAAGAATTTTATCAGTCAGTTACTGCAGTAAAACAGCTGATCTTCAGTATTTTTAAAATTCTCCCCCAAATCCATCACCTCATTTTAAAACCTTCAAGCATCTTGCTGTGTGCATGCTCCATACTGATGACCCTCAACAGACCAAAGACTTTTGGTGTCACTACTGAGAGGGGTGGCGGAGTGACAGATGCCACAAGAGAACGCTGTAGCCCCACAATCTCATGAAAGGAGACACCCAGAGTTGTGATACATTTTCATCGGGCCCCACCAGACTTCCTGATGAGGACCCGCAGAGAAGTCCCCTTGTGACCACTGCATGAATACTTTGCTGTAACATGTATGAGGAGGTCAGATCATAAAACAACATGTGAGCCTGTCAATATAGAGTCCCCTACCTTTATTTCCTCTAGTATTCTCAAAATAGTTTGCTGTAGTACCTGCCAATGGGTTCTGATGACCTAGTTACTGGGTGATCTGAGCAGAAGCCTGTGGCGCTTACTAGCTGGTTTGCCTCCTGGCGGCCACAGCTCAAGTGACCAGATGTGTGACCAGCCTGCCATTGACAACAAAACACTTAAAAATAAGCATATTTGAGAGTGTCAAGATGCTTAAAGCACAATGTTAAGATCACCTTGCTCCGCATTCTGAAAAAGGCAGGAAAACAGCTTATAGGAACAGATGACTCACTAGGAAGAACAGGCTGAGGGATTTTTCCACATGGGCTTAAGAATAGAAGGTAGGAGAAGGGCCAGAGTTAAAGGGACATTTAAACAGCCACTGGCCACACACCAGATCTTGAGAAATTAAAAAATATAGATGTCAGCTCCTTTTCCTAAGAGTCCTTGGATGATTCTAGTTTTGTCAGGAAAAAAGCATGGAAGAAAGAGGGAAATTGTGGGGGGTGGGGCAGTGTTTGCTGAGGTTGAGTATGTGAAAAGAGGAAAAACAGGATGAGGGTTATGCAGATATCACCACGGCCCTGTGTAGCGTTTTCTCAGACAGTTTGTCAGATAAAGAATCTGGATAAAACCCTCATGTTCTTCATCTTATTTTAAAGCTTTGGTCCCTGACGGTTTTAAAGCAGTAGTTGTTTCTGTGAGTTACGGTCAATGACAATGTATGCTGAAGAAGTTAGCAGCTTTGAAATGAAAATGTCAGATTTCAGCAAATGGAGACTGCTGGGTGGGGGATACGTTACTTCGCTACCAAACTGTACCAGACAGACAGCCGGGTCAGCTTAGGGTAATGGGAAGATGTACGTTACGCCTGGAGAGAATTCCCAAGGCCAACATGAGGACTTGAAACTGGGTGGATGATCGAGGTGGAATGCTGGGCTGGGAGAAGGTACAGCTCAGCGGTTGGGAGAACAGGGGAGAGAAAGCATATGTTAGAGAAAGCTGATGGACCCCTGTTGGAGGTAGACAGAGTCTGAGACGCCGATACAGCAGTTCAACTTCATATTGTCACCCAACGTCACACCAGCGGTTGACAGAATCATCACCTGGGTTGGTTCAACCTGTGCCCTCAGGCACACAGCAATGTGGCCCTTCTTACCTGACCTGGTGCCTGCTCTGAGCCCTTGCTCTGTCGTCTTCACCATCCCCACAGCCTTTGAAACATGTTACACGGGGTTTCGTAGCAAAACCTTTGTCAAACTTGGTGATGTGGCCAATCTTTTCAGAGCATTTATGTGATCTTAAACCCCCAGCTGGGTGGCAGCCGCCTCGCCCTGACCCAGCCCGCATCCCTTCCATACAAGTCAGGAGGATGCTCTGCTTGCCTCATTCTCCTAAGAGCTCATCAAGCCTTAGGGGCCAGACATTGTATGGAACTGAGGGTAACTGCTTCAACTTGGTTCGCTACTTTCAGCATCAACGTTCAAGAACACGCGGTAATTTAACATTTATCAAAATTTAATCTGCCTGTTAGATTGTAAGTGCCACAATAGCAGAGACAATGTCCAGATTTCCTTTAAATCCCCAATTTGCGAAATACCCACAACTTCAAATATGCTGAATATTTGTTAGAGGATTCAAGTACGTCTACGAACCCAGTTCATGTATGAACTTAAATGCAAACATTAATGGGACAGGAGCAAATCATGTGATTTGTAGATTTATTCATAACATAGTATGTAAATTATAAATAGCCTACCTCACACTGAAAAAGCTTAAGAAGTGAAGAGTTATCTGCAAAGGATTAAAGAACAAAATATCAAAAGCCTTTCAATGGTGCAAAAACAGAAGAAAAAAGATGTGTCGCTTCATTTAATTCAACATTTTCTTGGGAAATAGCTAATACCTCGAGATAAACATGGCACTTGCCGGGTGCGGTCTTCGTTTGTGGAAAGTTGAGGAATCAAAGGAAGTAACTGAAGTGAACACAGAATCATACTGGGTTGGAGCACCTGGAACAGAGCGACCATCATCTAAACACCACACATGTCGGCGGGTCGGTCCTTGTGACTGATGTAGGGGCCTTTTCTCGGGCTGTCAGGAGGTGACCTCTTCAGCACCGACACCGCTTCGGGAGCCGACTGAACGCACACCGCTAACTGCATTATAACCATCAGCGCCTTCAATCAGCATCGCTGGGACAGGGATGGTCTGCCTTTTCGAGGAGGGATTCGTATTAATGTGTTCAAACAACAGTAGCCACAGAGCCCGAGACTGAGACCAGGGAAGCCTGGGTGTCTCCTCGCCCCCAGTGACCTCTGGTGACCAGCCGAGACCCTGTGGGTGGACATGGACAGAAGGTGGGGGGGTTCCAGGCTTAGCGGGCTGCCCCCAGCCCAGACTGGCACTCATGGGCACTGCCCCTCCCGCTGGACACATCTCCCGCTCTCCAGCACTTGACCAGGCCCAGACTCCTCTGGATGGCAGGTCAGCACCACCCAGCGTGACGGTCCTCAGCATCGCCAGCGCCCCATGGTAGACGAGGCCTGGTGGACCCGCAGGGGCGCAGGAGGGAGCCAGTCACCTGTGGTCCCAGGGGAGATGGGAGTCACCTGGGGGCCCAGCATCTGGGGAGGGCGGCTGCTGCACCCGTGGGCATGGGGGGGGGCTGGAGGACTGAGCACAGGCCTCCCCTGCACCCCTGACAAGAGCCATGTTGCACATGAAAAATTGCTCAACATCACTAGCAATCAGAGAAATGCAAATCAAAACCACAACGAGATACCACCTTACACCAGTGAGAATGGCCCACATCCAAAACACAGGCAACAACAAGTGCTGGCGAGGATGTGGAGGGAAAGGAGCACTCCTACACTGCTGGTGGGAATGTAAACTGGTCCAGCCACTATGGAAAGCTGTGTGGAGGACCCTCAAACTCATGAAAATAGAACTACCATTTGACCCAGCAGTCGCTCTTCTGGGAATCTACCCAAAGGAGACCTCAGTGTGGGCACAAAGGGACACCTGTGCCCGGATGTTTACTGCAGCACTATTTATAATTGCAAGGACATGGAAACCACCCAAATGCCCCAGAACAGATGAGTGGATGAAAAAGATGTGGTCTATACACACAATGGAGTATTGCTCATCAATTAAAAATGACAAATTTGATGAATTTATGGACACCTGGATGCACCTAGAAGAAATCATTCTAGCAGAAACGAGCCAGCTAGAAAGGGACAGAAACCAAATGGTTTCACTTATATATGGTCAACCAAATGAAACTGCACAAGGGGAGAGTGGGGACCAGCTGGAGGGGGAGGGGAGGTGATGGTGATGGGTGACCCCCAGGGACTGAAATGTAAAAAAATAATAAAGCAGATGTTGGTTAAAAAAATGAAATAAAATAAAATTTAAAAAAAAGAGCCATGTTGGTTGGGGGAAAAGGAGCATGTCCACCCCTAAATCTAGCCAAGTCCATTCTCCCCACTCCTCTGGCTGGCATCCCACACCGCGGGGGAGTCCTTTGCTCTGTCTCAGCTGCACTGTGGACTTAACTCCGTTCTCAGGGGCGCTCAGCATGATCTGCAAGGTGAAGGCTCCGCTCTCAACTTGGGTGACAAACTAGCTTGACGGGTCTCAGTGACCCCAGCTTCCAGCTGCAGATCCCCTCTGCTCAGCACGGCAGCCACAGGGGTGATGGCAGAATCTGTCCTCCCAGAAGGGAAGGAAACGGACCAGGGGGTCCGGGGCTGCACCGCACACTGGTCCGGGCGCCCCTCAAGCCCATCCCTGTGCCCTTCTAGGCCACTGGAGCCGCTGCCCAGCAGGACCCTGCTCCCTGCCACACACCAGGGAGAACCGGGCAGCGCTGAGACCAGGTCAAGTTCGCACAGTCCAACTGAGAGGGAAGGACCCTCCCGGGCCGAGGATGCAGCGGCAGTGGCGGGGGCATGGACAGGCCCCAAGGAGACCAGGGCCTGACAGGGCAGGCACGCACCTGGTGTCCGGGGAGCGCTTCTGTCTGGTGCTTGATTCATGGCGCTGGGCGAGTGGCTCCATGAATCTGCCGCGTGTTCCTGCTCGTAAACGAGGTAACTAACGAATGGACTGCAGAAGTGAGAGGCAGGTTAAGAAGGACCTCCTGGTGCCATTCTCTGTGCAAGGGGACGGCTGTGTCCACACCCGGCAGGTCACCAGCGGGCGGTGGCAGAGGAGGCGACATAAGATGACACCCAGCAGAGACAGGGGAGCCAGAGGGAAGGACATAGAGGACAGTGGGGAAAGGATGCTTGGGAAGATGGACCCAAGGCACCCTGACCCGCAAGGAAGTCCTGGTCCTCACTGCCAGGTGGACAGTACATGACCTCGAAGGAGAAGAGCTGGTTGCCTGGGCCCGCCGCGGGCTGGGCAGGGCTGGGGGGTCCTGCGCCCACCTGCTCCCCAGCTGCAGGAAGGCCAAAGACTATGGTCTCTGGCTTCCTCACCCGGGCGAGGGCAATGCTGAAAACTCCCCAGCCGGCCTTTGCCATCTGAGCTTTGACGAGGAAGGGCAAGAAAGGCTGCAAGGAGAAAGCTGGCGCAAAGACATCAGGAGGAAGAGCGAGGAAGACAAATTGCCAAGGATGAAGTCATCCTGCTTCTTCCGATGGTGAATAAGAATTCTAACCACCTTCCGTGCAGGCAAAAATAGCACCTTTTAAGCCCCAGAGAAAAATCAGTCTGTCAATTCCCTGTCAAGCAAGTCTATGTCAGCGACGGGGAATTATCAGCATCCCGGCGCCCTCCCCCCCCTCCGCTCCCTCTTTCTTGAGAAAGTTTATCTTTCTGGACTTATTTTTAATAATTCAATAATCCGAGAAAGTCATGCAACAAGAACCCATAGAAAAGGGGGGGAGGAGCAGGATGGGTCTCACGGGGACATGACTCCTCATGACACGGGTCTTGTGTGAGGATGGCACGAAGGAGTCCAACCTTCACTTGAAGGAATTTCTCAGTTGCCAACTTAAGAGCAAGGGAAACGCTGGCATCACTCACACGGCGTCCAGGAGCGGCTCCAGCTGCCTCGACAAGGCTCCTATGCCTTCCCAGTTCTGGACGGGAGACCCACCTCCATCAAGCACCACCTACCCACTGGAGCTTCCTGAGGCTGAAGGAAGCTCACCCACCTGCAGCCAGGTAACCCCTGCTACTTGCTGCTCTTCCCTCTCACCAGTCTTTAGGGAGCCTGCGTCCTCACACCCTCTAAGTTCAAGCACCCATGCACACTGCCCAGGGCCTGGGGTGCTTGGCACTGAACACCTCCATTCCTGTCCTGGGTCCAGTTCCGTGCTGTGACCGCACACCAGCCTCTGCTCTGGCTCTGTGGGGCAGCAGCTAAGGCCCTCCGACACTGCCCACAGATGACTGGTAGCGGCTTCCTAACCCAGGGACTTGCGGGCCTGCCTGGAAGGGTGTGCCTGGGCAGCCTTCAGAGAGGACCAGGCCTGAAGATGGCCTCATGTGGTAGAGCCTGGGGGGTTACCTCTGAGGTTTGAGGAGAAGCCAGGACCAGAGACCACTGACTGGGGGGCATGGCCTGAGGATCTCACTGGCAGGAAGGGCTCTGGGGCCTGGAGGAGACCACCTGTAGGCCTGACATTTGAGAACGTGATGCTTCAAGCTGTATGGAGTTGGAACCCCTGAATTCCTATAGCAGATGGTTTAAAGGGCTACAGAGACTGAACAAATTGAACCTTCTCTAGTAGATATCATTTGAAGATTAGCTAGCAGACCAGCGCTGATGGTGGGAGTGGCCGCAGGGTCACTGGAAGAAGAGGATGATGGGGTCAGGGAGCAACAGTGGTCAGGTGGGAATAGCCATGCCCTGTGGTCCAGGGTTGGTGGCCATGTGGGCTTGGCCTACAGAGCTCGCTTTGTGGACATGGCTGACACTATAGAATCCCTACAAGCAAAAAGCAGAGTAGGTGAACAGTGAGGGCGCTGATTAGCATATATGTACTCAGAATTGTTTATGAGAATACAAGAGCAAGAGATCAAAGTAGCACAGATAAAAAGATCTATTGCCAAGTCCCAGGCTTGAAATAACCAACCTCAAAATGTGTTCATTGTCCTGGCCCGAGACAAGGAAACTACCAGTATCCAGAATGCAAATGGTACATCACTACAGGTCCTATACATCATGCATACCACGTGAATATTGTTCAAAGGTGTAAGTTTCTGTAAGTGTATGCCAGTAAGTTGAAATGTATGTATTAAAAAGTCTTATATGAAGTGTATAGTGCATGAGAACAGAATATGTGAATCATCTTAAACTTAAACCTATTAACAGTAAATATTAACCACTGTCCCCCAAACAAAACACAACAGACCCAGTTGCTGTCAGTGACGAAGATTCCCAAACATCTAAGGAAAAACAGATCCATTCTTCATATAACATGTTAAAGGGGATCATACTCAAATTCATTTAATAGTGCATATAAGTGAGGTTAAAATATGGCAAAGTAGATTCACAGATCAATCTCTTGTCAATATTAAAATATTACTGAATAAAGCATGCACAAGCTGAATTGAAATATTAAAAAATATAATAATCAAATTGCATTGATGACAGTAATTAAGTTTGGTTCCTGTAGGAAATTCTCAAGGTAACCTCCCAAACTAATATAAAAAAATGATCAATAAACACAAGGAATCTATGATCAATGTTCATTTAGGGCAAGTAACACATGCCTAATAACCTCACTGCTTCTTCAGTGAATTATGGACATTTATTGAATCACATGGTCAGTGAGGCAAAATATAGACCTCATGATAATCATATTATTAAAGTGCTGAGAACACTACCACGTGTTTGTGGGTATTTACACGCAGTGTTTGATGGCACAGTGCACTTGCTGTTCACACCACACTTCACCCTCATGTGGGTGAGATTCAATTCCCCAGAGCCATTTTCCTCACCATGTATTTCAGGATTTGGCTCTTCCCTGGAAGTCTTCGTCCCACACTAATTAAAGTATGGAGCATATTGCACAATTGTGTTATCTGTAACTTAAGATACCCGTCTATCCCCACAATGTCTCCCCAGAGAACAGAGTGGTGACTTTCTACATCAGAGGGCCTGCATCAAAGCCATGAAAGTCATTTGGGAAGTGAATTACTGTCCTCTTTGCCAATTCTCTGAGAGCAGAAATTCCTAATCTAGTTTCTGAATCACTTCATTTTAATTGTGGATGATTCCTCAGAGACTTTCTTGTGAAAACTTATTTTAAAGATGAAAAAATGAAGTTAGGTGATATTATCAAGTAAGGTTAATTAAGACTGAGTCTGGACAAGGACTTGGAAAATGTTAGCTCTTTCTAATGATGTTTTCTATATGCAATGGATGATCTTCTGTATTTCTCACTTAATTAGCTGAAGAGGTAATTATAAGAAATCACACCTTTAGCGCCTCAATGAAATAAGAGTAAATTAAAACACATGAAAACATCGAGACTTCTATTTACTTAGTAGTTAATAATTCCCTAATTAGTGGTATACAAAATAATAGCTCCAGCTTAAAGGGTGTAAGGATTTAAAGGTGTTTAGAGGTTAGACACACATATACCCAATTCAAGGGGATACTAGATTGTGCATATTCTAAACACCCTTTGGGCCAAGATAAATATATATATATATATGAAGATATACACACTTTGACTGACATATTATGACATGATTACTCATCCCACAGTTAAAATGAAAGTACCGATACAGTGTAGTTTATGACAACATCTTCCCTTTTTTTATTTAAAGCCGCTTCTTGGCAAAATGCACGAATACATATTGGGCTGAGACTATGGAAAGTTCAGGAACAAGATGCCGGAGGTTTGGAAGCGTATTTATAGTCAGAATTAATGCGATTAGGGGCACAATGGCGATCTGGGGATGGGGTTCCTGGGTTAGCCAAGAGACTGCTCACAGCTGCTGCCTTTGCTTCTCCGATCACACAGTAGGACTGCACACTCTGGAAGTATGACACTAGGTCTGAGTAATCTAAATGAGTGATTTGGGCCTTCCTGGACAGACTATTTGATGTCCGGCCAGAGAGCCCCCGACCTCACCAGCAACAGTCAAAACAGTGGCTGTTCCATCAGCCATGTTTCCTTAAGTAAACACATTTCCTAGGTAAACGCATTAAGATCCCCAGGCGAGGCATGATAGGATGCTACATTAGTGAAAAGCGAAAGCTGGCTTTCTGAAGCTGATTTGGGGAGTGATGGGTACCGGTGTGGAACTAATCTGCCTGATGGAGCCTCCCGAGGAATTTCCAAATCCAGGTTTATGTCCTGTTCACACTCAAGTTCAGTTACCACTCAAGGGTGAGATGCTGAATAAGCCAGTCCACCCCTGTGCCCCCCCCGCGTGCCCCCCCCCCGTTGCCATAGCAACAGCCTGCCTCCATCCGCTGCTTTCCAAGTTTCAGCTGCCACGGAGGCCGCCGGCGGGGCCTCGCGTCTGTGGTCAATGCACTTGTCCCTTAACATTAAAACGCGCGGGTTTATTAGGCAAAGGAGAGACACAGCTCCCAGTAGCCAGAAGAGCTGCCGTGCTCTGCGGCAAAGGGTCTGTGAAGACAAACACCTGCAAAGCCCCGGGTCCAGAGAGCTGCTGCCAACGTGCCTGGCATCACTGCTGAAGACCAACGTGTCAGCCACTCTGGCTCCAGCCCCCTCGGAGCTGGCCAGCCCGCCCTGGCCTTCGCATCCCCCTCGGGTCTGCTTTCGTCCTCTTTGGACCACCGGTAGCTGCCAGAAAGGCCACTGGACTCTGAAGGGACCAGCAATGACCGGGTATGACCGGGCACAGGTGACCAGCCTCTGAAAAGGACCCTCACTCCAGCAGCCTGAAACCCTCAAGCGCTGCCCGCAGGCCCGAGCATCTTGCGAGCCAAGTGGACGTCCGGCGCGACGCCTGGCTGCCCCGAGCGAGCCCTGGAGGGACGCCCCTCTGTGTCCACCTCCAGGGTGCTGGGACCCCGGCCTGCGCTGTCCCGAGACCACACGACCTTGCCAGGCACCGAGAAAGCCGCGGCTGGCGGCCTTCTCCTGGCCGTGGGGTTCCCAGGCCCGGGTGCCCGCAAAAGGCCGCCCCGCTGGTCCTGACCCCCCCGGACGGTGCCCCGGCCCTCCGGAGCCCAGGGCCTCCCTCGTAGATGCAGCGCCCGGAGGCGGAGCCAGCCCGCTCGCGCCATGGCCAGCGCGGCCTTCCCACCCCGAAAGCAGGGACGAGCTGACCACAATCACTCGGTGCCCGGAGGCCTGAGGGGAAAGGCCCGGAGGCGGCGGCCAGGGGGCCAGGCCTCCTCCCGCGGGCTCATCCCACCCGGACGACGGGGTCACTCGGAGGCAAAGGCTTGGGCAGGCGGCGGAGACGCCCCAACGTCCACCCTCCCCCCGCGCTGCCCCCCCCACCCCCATGAGCCGTCAGCGGCGCCACCGGCCTGGTCGCCAGGACTCACCTGCAGGGACGCGGGTCCAGCCTGGGGCTTCCCGCCTGGACAGGTGCAGACAGAGGGCAGCCGGGGCGAAGGGCCACCCCTGGGGGCATCTGGTCGCCAGCAGCGCAGGGACCCCAGCACCTTGGACCTGCAGGCTCTTCCTCGGGGCGCTGGCGGCCTCAGGCGGGCGCTCACGCCTGCTCGTGACCCTTGTCCCTCCCTGGCCCAGCTGTGCACTCACGTGGGCGCCCACCGGCCGCTCAGCCAGAGGGAGACGCAGCCCCAGGTGCTGGGGTGCAGGCCAATCGGGAAAGCCTGCCTGACTCTCTCCCCCTGCGCCCCTCCCCCCCACGCCCGCAGCCCTCCACCTGGGCCCAGCGACGCCCTCCACACTTGGCTCCCCTCCCTTCTCCCCGCCGGGACACAGTGGGGACCCCACTCTGGATGGCCCGTGAGGGTGGTAAGACCACGGCCCACGCGCGGGAGGCTCACGGAGCCTGTATTCTGCCAAGCCCATGGCTGAAAGGCCATGGCCGCCCCCACCCCAGCCCTGCTTCCTGAGACAGCGGCCTGGGTGGCCGAACGGCTGGGCTTTTGGAGCGAACATGGGGCAGAGTTCCAGGCTGGTGGTCTGTGTAGACCAGGGAATAGTATGTTCACGGGCTGGTGG
>PVHY01021427.1:0-16562 GCA_004024945.1 Uropsilus gracilis
GATGGATGGATGGATGGATGGATGGATGGATGGATGGATGGATGGATGGATGGATGGATGGATGGATGGATGGATGGAATCAAAAAATTAAAATAGAAATAAAAATAATATGATAACCTGTTTGCCAAGGATAACTTAGAAAGTAATAAAAGCAGACTTGGCTAATAAAAAAAAAAAAGATGTCTAGGAATATCTAGCATTAGACAACCATGTATATATCTTGTGAGACTTGTAAAGAAAGTTGTCTTTTATAAGGCTAACACTGAGTCAACATGAAAGACTGTCTTCATAATTGTGGGTTTTTTATATAAATAAAAATGTATGCCATAATGTCTAAGGGGGAAAAAAATCTATGAATAATCACTGATAGACATTTTAGTTTTCAAAACAAAACGAAACCCTACTGAATAAGGGAAATAACAAGTGTTCAGGAAGGTATGGAGAAAAAGGTAACTCTCACACTATTGATAGGCATATAGCCTAGTCCTAGCCTCTGGAAAACAGTACAGAGGTTTCTCAAAAGACTAAATATGTATCTGCTATATGACCCAGTAATTGCACTACTAGGAATCTATTCAAAGAATACAAAAAACACAATCAAAAGGAAACTTGCTCTCTAATGTTTACTGCAGCACTATTTACAATGGCCAAGATACAGAAACAAGCTAAGTGCCCAAATACTACATCAAGAAGTTGTAGTATTCATACACACAATGAAATACTCTACTGGACAATCAAAGAAGATAAACTTATACCATTATCAGCAACATGATGATATTACATCCATGGGATGGAAGATATTACAAATGGAAGATATTACACTAAGCAAAGTAAGTCAGGAGAAAGACAAATACAGGATAGTGTCACTTATAGTGAACTATAAACCAAAGGGTCAGATAATTCAAACCTGTAGACCTTAGAAAAAAGACCAAAGTACTGAGGCCCCCAAGGGGAGCCCCAGTGGGGAGAGAGCATAATGGACAATGGTGGTGGACTATGGGTGCTCTGGTGTGTTACAATGACGCACCTGGGGAGGAGAGGAGACCCAATACTCACAAAAGACTAACAACTACATGAACCATTAGCACTTGGATACAATTTTTAAAAAGAGAATAAAAATAAACTTACGAAAAAATGCTTTAGTTTTTGAAAAGGAGTAAATCAAAAGCAATTTAAAATACATGACTGTTCAGAACAACTGATTCCGTGAAAAATATTGTTAAATGCAAACTTTAGCTTATCTTTTCACTCTTTCAAAAGTTATATGACAAATTAAATCAATGTGTCAGAAAGTAATCCTAATGTTAATAAAGGGTTCTGTGTGTTTGGTTTGGAGGGCAGTATTCCAATGGGTATTATAATCATCTAAGGAACATTTCTTAAAAACCAGTATTCAAATTCCCCAAAAAGAAACTGATTTAACTAATATATTAAGAACCTAGCATCTGACTTGTTATATCTTCCCAGAAGAGTCTGATGTTCACCCAATGTCGGGAAAAGCATGAAATCTTTAAGAATCTTTAAGAAGGGTAAGTATGCAACATTTCCCAAATTTGTGTTAAAATTTATTTTTTATGGATTCCCTTAAAATATTTATAATAACCTAATTACCTTCAGCTGAAAATTAAGGCAAATATTAAGTTTAGAATCCTAGTATACAACTTGCAAACTTCTTTCTAATGTATATGGACAGAGGAGGTGAAGTGAGGAAAGAAAGAAAAAATAACTTATTTTCATACTGCTACCATAATTTAATGTGTTACAAAAATTCCAAATATGATACTTCAAGTAAAAATCGTCACAGTTTATTTTAAAGATGCTTGCATTCTCATGTGATGGTTAATTCCAAAGATAAATTCATGCTGCCCTCTAATGGCTCAAGGCATATACTACACTTGAAAGACTAATGAATACAATTTCATAATTTTGTGAGAGAATTATATATTAAATACCACAGAAGAATAAGATTACATTTTGGGTGTGTCTGAGCGCAAAAGAGCTATTATAACTGCTATATTCATATTTAAGACTTTAAAATATTAAGCCATTTCCAAAAATCTAACATATTTGCCTAAGCACATAAATAACAAAATAAAAATACACACTATCTTTCACCTCTGAGATTTCTGCAATGATAATCTCTTCAAAAGTCTATGGCAATAATCTTCAAAATTAACACTCATATGCAATGTAAGAATTTGGAAACTGTATATTCAATTTACACATTTTTTATTACACCTAGAGTTCTAATTCAAACTTTTGAAACTACCAGCAATTTTACTTTTTAATCTTGAATTTATAATTTTATCCCATTCTCTCCAGAGAATTCTATCCTAATACTTTAGATATCAAGGTTTTATTGCTCACTTTATTATATTTCTATGTATAAAGAGATGAGTATTAATGAAACTTTATTTCCTGTGGTCTTAGACATGTATATTTTTTAAATTTTTATTATTTTTCATTGTCATCAAATAAGCAATGAAAAGCATACATATTATAAATTTCAAGGAATAATTTTTGAAAAGTAAAATCTCAGTGGGCATGAACAGAAATTTTTAAAAAGATTTTATGATTTTTGATAATACCAAGTGAAAATGAAATTTCTTACTGAAAAATCAATTCTCAACTTCATGTTTATTTCAGAGTTTCTAGTTTTAGTGACTGAATTAGACAGTGATTTCAACATTTCGTTAATTTTGAAAAATCAGGGTTTGGATTTATCAGATGTACTGCTATTCTGTACTTCATTTCTGATTTTCATTACTTCTTTCTCTGTACTTTCAATTCTCTTAGACTGCCTTTTATGATGCTAAGTCATCTTACAGCAAGAGCAAAACATGCCTTCCCCATTTGTTGACACCTACTTTTATGTCTTTCAATGTTATGCTAAAGTTTGCAGCAAGCATTTTTGCATGTTACTGTGTTTAATCCTCAGCATTTAATCTTCTATCATTATTATGAACTGAGTTTTCCTTATCAGATGTTCTACCTATTTGCTTGTGTATTTCTGTATTTATCAGGAAAAGATAAAATTTATATTATCATTTTATTGTTTAAATTATTTTCTAAATCTTATGCCTCTAAATTGGTCTCCTTTAACTGCACTAGCTATAGCTACAACAATTCTAAATAGTTTTGGAGATGGTATGCCTTATTCCTAATATTGATGTCAAGTTAAATAACCTTCAAATGTACTTTCAGTGTATCTGTGGTAATAATTACTTTTGCATTTTTCATTCCAAGTTATAATCACCTATCTTCCCCAATTATGCTAGGAACTCAAGAGTAAGGCTACTGTTTCACTCATCTTCATGTCTGCCAGTACTATGCTTCTCAAGAACTAATAATTTACTGACATTGACATATTGAATTGATCTATGATTAAATATATTCCTAGTGTTAATGAGTCAGAGAAAAAGCTGTCTTCAAAAGGTGTAACTAAAAGGTGGTGTTAAAAATTGGTGTAACCACTTCACTTGTATTAGAATGACTATCACAAAAAAAGAAAGAAACCAGAAAATAAGCATTACCAAGGAGATAGAAAAACTGGAATCCAGTTCAAAACAAAGTCTGAATGATGTGGATTTTATTTTATACAAAAGAAATTTTCCCACAGAATACTGGAGTTTTCTTTTTATTTTTTTAATTTATTTATATGTAAATTTCACATCTTTGCAATCCCAGGGATTTGTTCCCCCCCCTTTCCCTCCTGACCATTGTTGTGTGCTTCAGTTTGGTGCTCAGCCTGTTTTGTCTTTTCCTCATGGCTTTTATTTACTTTTTTTTTTCCATTATAGAGTTTTCTATTCTGGCATACCACCCTTATTCCTTAATAACTTCAGGTTGTACCAATCATTAGATTCTACACTGCCATTATAAGGGACATCCATGATGCCCTGGACTATTACTACCTTTAGCACTTTTTTCATCAGCAGCTGCCTTTCCACTGCATATATATCTGCTGTGACATGACAGCAGCTACAGGTAATACACATCCTGACCATCACACAAATTCCCTTCAAATCATATATCAGGACATGTACAGTCTAACAGCCTTACCTAGGTTTTCAATGTATTTATGACAGAAGGTTAAGTCTGGTCGCAATTACCCACAGTCAAAGGATAAGGCCCTAAAATGCTTTTTAAATAATTTTATCTAATATTTGAGAAAACAAATGTTTAGGGACTCCTGATATTTCACTTCAAAGATAAGAACAGTATTTCTATCTTATAAATGCAGAGTGTCTTATCATGCAGTGGTATTTTTATAAAGAGTTATAATGTCCACTAGCTCCTAGTCTTAATTTTAAACACAGTCTACTTAAGACAGCAGCTTCTAACCCAAAATAACTCTTTATATATCCTGAAATTATCTTCCTGGCTCATTGTTCACTTTCACATGAAACTGACAATATTTATAGGCCAAAGAAAATCTATATATTAGAGATTTCAAATGGTTTAACCCCTCATTTATCAGTAAACCATCAATCAGCCTTTTATACTTAACCAAGTACTTTTAATACTTAACCGAAGTGTACTCAACCACTCTGTATGTTGATTTATCACTACACAGCACCATCTGGTGGTTGAAAGCAAAATTGTATTTTTATGCCTGGTTCTAATACTACTGCTACAATTAAGTTTTCAACCATCCTATGTGCGTTTTTAAAGGACATTAGAAACTAGTGAAGAACACTTTGACAGTATGAACAAGTACAAAATAATAATAAAATCCAGTCATCAGACTATATGGCAGAAACTTTGAAATAATCTTGGGTTATTTCTAGTTTCACTAATAATTAATATAATGAAATAAACTAAGATTTTAGTTCCAAATTGAATGGTGAAATCCAATACAAGTAAAGAAAGTTCAAATCCTACATAAATGATAAACAGATTGATTACTAGAACTTAGGTTGTATGCCAAACAGTACCATTTTCAAGAAGATAAGTCAAACATATTCTGGAAGCTCTAGAGCCTGAAGAACCTTGCCCCAGCAATACTTACAAGAAACCTTCAAAGACAATCTTTGATATTTTCTTCATTGGGACTTTAGGGTGATAAAATGGCTCCTAGAAATCTTACAGGCAATTTAAGTTCAACAGTCAAAACTTATTTCCTTATATTTCCAAATACTTACTCCAACTCTTTCACTGTAAACAGTATTACTAGCATTCTAGATATGTGAAAGTTATCCTTAATAACCCACCTCCAATCAAATTCTAAGTAGAGTATCAAGATAAACCTTCTAAATATCTAAAAAACTGTTTACTCCTCTCCATACTCAGTGTTTTAAGCTCTCATCATACAAGGCTGAATTACAGAAATAACCAAATTCATCTTTGTCCCTTGAATTTTAAGTCTATTAAAATTATTTTCTACAAACTACCAAAGTAATATTCCTAAATTATGCTTCAAATTATTTTATCCCTCAGTTTAAAAATCCTTCAATGCCTCCCAATTCCTTACATAAAGTCATCATGTCAGGAACGTGCCCCAACTTCAGCTTTTTCATTCCAGACATACCTAACTACTTGCAAGTCCATGACTGAACTAAAGTTCTCAGTATTCCTTGCTGTTGTTTCCAAAATCCTCAATGCTTTTCCATGCCTTCTTCACCTGGCCAACGCTTACTTAAATATGAAGATTCAGTTCAAGTGACAATTCCTTCTGGGAACATTCATAGACTGCAATCTTGACTGTTGTCATAGACTGTTGTCAATGTTGCCAAAGCAATATAGGGCACATCTTTCACTCCCTTATTGTTTCGTTTCATTGACTTCCTTTTCTGTAGATTCAGAAAACATCTACCAAATGTTTTCAAAGCATCTATTCTAACATAACATGTAGCAAAGTGTTAGCACTCAAAAAATATTTGTTGAATGAATATCATTTCATCAAAGTCCATTCAGTACTACACCGAATCTTCTGGCTGTACTAGAAATGATTCTCAGAATCTGCCTTTGGAGAACCATTCTCTGCATGTGCAATGCATAACTGTTTCAAACCCAGTGTTTCCAAACTGGGCACCTAAGCAAGCCTGGCCAATTAAGGCATTCCCCTGCTACTCTAAATTCAGTGTATGCAACAAATTCTGGGAGAACAGTCTTTCTTAGGATTTTTTTTTTTTTTTTTTTTTTGAGACCAGGTCTAGTTATGTTCTCTTGGGTAGTCCCAATCCCGCAGACTCAAGTGATACCCAGTCTCCCAGGTAGCTGGGATCACCCGCCATTGTGCCCAGCTGCTTTTTTGAGGCCAGGTCTTGCTATGTTGCCTGGGGTAGTCTCGAACCTGCAGATTCAAGCAATCCCTGGCCTCTTCCCTCCCAGTGCGTGGATTATAGGCACGCGTCACCATACTTGGCTAGTAAGACTTTCTAACTGAGGTGACCAGACATATCTACTGTACTTAAGTGGGCAAAAATTTTCACTTACTTAGGTAATCTCAAACTGCAGAGAGGCAAGGGTATGACATATAGAAAAAGAGAAAGTTAAACAGTCATAAAAAAAGTTAGCTCCCGCTGGTCTCCTATGTGCTATAGTCACCCAGTTCTGACGCAGTAAGTCCAGACCCTGAATGTTCCACAATTATTAGAGACAATACAAAAGAGGATTGGGAACAGAACAACATCCTAGAGTCAGGGAGCACTAAGGGTTTAAGCCAAGACAACAAGAAAAAGATTAGTAGATACTTTCAGGAAGGATTAAACCCACCTGCGAAAATGAACTACATGTTACCAACTGTAGGTTTCAGTAGAGCAGACAAGAGAGGTATCAGTTATATGGTGGAAGAGGACATCTCCACACAGAGCAGAAGAGCCAGAGGATAACAAGGGCCGCTTATTTCCTACCAAGACAGTACAGAAAATTCCCCAGACACACTGGGGCGATAGGGAGGAGGGGCAAAAGTCAAGAAACTGCCAGTTTTTCTTATAGATCCTCAGTAGTAACATTTAAATGACCTATTTACAATCTCAGTAGCACTACATTTTAAATGAAAATGCTTACACTACAAGCAAGTCACCAGAAAGTATCAGATATGCACAGACTAAATTATCTTCTTCTCAAATCAGAGTTATATCAGTAAACATATGAAATGATTTAGAAAGTATCAGCCAGAAGAAATAATTATGTGATGTGACAGAGGCAATAGTTAACTAATGTTTCAATGTCAATCATATTGTAATATAAATGTATCAATTCAATACTTTATATACCTTAACTAACATATGCGATGTTATATGTGTCAATCATTATCAATATATTTAAAAATTATCAGTGAATAATCATATGTGAGTTTTTCTCAGTTATAAAATGAGAGAAATCAATGATTTGAACAAAACTTTATATAGAGATTTTTAGCTTACAGTTATTTGCACTTGTTAAAAAAAAGGAAAACAAAGATAATCAAAACCAAATATACTTAATTTCTATCATTCCTTGTAACAGTTTATAGATACTTTTAAAAAATATTCATTGGATATATGAATATATGTAGCAATAAAAAATATTTTTTAAGATTAATGATATGAAAACCATTCTAATAAGTGAAAAATAACATTGCATGTACAAAATGAACAAATTATGATATATTCGTACAAAAGACCACTACTGGGCAAGAAAAAAAGGGCAAAATCAAAATGCAAGCAAAACAAAAGCAAACAAACAAGAAAACCATTATACAAAGTAAAATAATTACCAATGAGTAAACAATGATATTTATATGAAGTTCAACAACAGACAAAATTAATCTGTGGTGATAGAATAGTAGTACTACTGTGAGGAGATGTATAAAGTGCTAATAGGTATGAGGAATTTCTCAAGGGGATGACAGAAATAGCTTGGATCTTCATCTTAGTGGTGACCCATGAAGACATACATATGTAAAAAATCATCAACTAAAAGGCCAGTAACATCAATACATAAATAAAATCATAAAAATATATACTTAAAATTTGTAGATCTCCACCTGAAACCTATACAAAGATGCAAACTAATACTACCTCAGTTTAAAAAAGAATTTCTGCATTTTATCACTCATATATTTTGCCTACAAAGAGTATGATAGAAATTGTACATAGAAGTTAATTTCAATTGGGTAAATATATTTATTTGCAAAGAAAAAGTAATATAAAGTACATAAAAACATTAAAGATGGCTAATTCTGTAACTGCAGTTGATTTATACTTTAACTTTCTGTATTTTCCATGTTCTCTACACTGAGTTTTCTGACTTTCATAAATGATCAGAAAATAAATACTGTTTTTTTTAAATCTGTATCCTTATAAGAAAAATTTGTTATTATTTTTCTTGTAACGATCAAAAACTATGCAATGTGCAGAAAGACAGTAAATCCTTTGAACAAATTTCCCATAACTTATAAACAGGTATATTAATACAATCAAGTAAAACATAAAACACTAATTAATTAAGCTAAACATATGCTTGGTGAATTAATGAGTAAATCAACTAGGAAGTCAGCACTATGCTATGGGACTTTAAAACTTGGTTCTGTTTGTAACAAACACAGGATCTTTGATTCAATAAAAACCTAATTCCTGAAAATGAGATTTTTTTTTCAATGTATACTTTTAAATACTCCTTGTGACCTTAAACTATCTAAATACCATGCAAAATGCCCAAAATGGACTTCTTTACAATGAAAACACTTTTGAGTTTCAGAAACTTTTACAATATGCATAAAATAATAAAAACAAAACCAAAGAAGACATACAAACCTCTGATTGTACATGCCCCGAAAGTTGTAATTAGCTCTATAATTTGGGAAAGGCTTTGGATCTAATGGCCTGTAGATGGCAGGCTCTCCCCTTTTCATAGCAAGCCCATTCAGTTCCACAGTTGGAGTTATACTACCTGTTTAAAAAAAATATTAAAGGCACACAAGTGAAATATTTCCATAATAAAATTATTCAATTTATATTTCTATTACATATAATTACCATGGAAAAAGATAAGAGTAGATGGTCCATGTGAATGATTTTTTTAATGTAGAGTATAAACAAAGAACATAAATAGAAAAATTGTTTCTAATCAAGTCTGGGGTATTTGCAGCATTTTCTGCACATTAAAGACCAAATTTATTCAACTTTATGGTCATACTATTTTCAAAATAAAGCAAATACTAAATTCACAGATTGCTTGCATTGTATTAAACTTCACTATAACTTAACCCCAAAGAGCTTACATGTGTTTAATCATTAAAAACAACATCTGTGAATATTTTATTTACATGTTTGTAATTTAGCAACTAAAATTAGCACTGAATAAGGGTCACCAGTAATTCTTAGACATAGCTAATGAAGATATCTTAGTTTTTCCATAACCAACAGGCCAAAGTAAACAAAGAATGCTCTGTGTAGATAATCCTTAAAGACACACACTGGTCTACTTATAGGTGAAGTGACATATGTGAGATTTGATTCAAAAAAATTTTAAGGGAGACAGATGGAAAAAAAGATTGGTTGCTACCTATTGGAACTTAAAGTTGATGATGGGTCTATGGATATTAAACTACCTCATTCTTTCTACATTTGCAAAAGTTTGAAATTTTTCCTTATAAAAAACATATAAAAAGCATTAAGTTTAGGTATTCTACATACCTAAAGAAGCTATTTTCAGTAAAACCTCTGTATATGTGTAGCATATAGCAAATCAAAAAGTGACTATAAAGCTTTTATGGAAAGTTTATTTTCAATGTCAATTCTGCAGTATTCTGTTTGAATTATGCCTTTTGCACCACACATTCAATTCTTCACTCATCACATACAAAAATGGGTGCACTCAGGGCAGCAGAGAAATCATGGCTGGCAATAAAGTACCAGCAAAGGGAGAAGAGAGCCTGATACGAACGTGTAACAGAGGAAGGTCACAGCAATCTATCAACCCACCAAGAGTAGACATGCTGCTTTATGTCTCAATTCTAAAGGATTCACATGAAGTTACAGAAAACTGTAACAGCAACCAAACCAAGGCGACAGAAGAAAGAACAAAACAAAAGAGGATGCAAGAAATGATAAGGATAAGAAAAAGAGCAAAGAAGGTTAGCATATTAAACATTAAGTTCTAGTGGTCCAAATCCCTGATTAATAGACACACTAAAGGTGAAGGAAGAACCAAGTATAAAGGGATGTTTCTTCATTCTTACTGTATTTTACCTAGAGATGATAAATGAAATGCACAAACCTTAAGCATACAGCTCCATGAAATATCACACATGTAAGCACCCCAGTGACCACCATTTAGATCAAGATACAAACATTTCCATCACCCAGAAAGTTCCTTCATTCCCTTTTCCAGTCAATATCCACCTCCCCAATCATCATACATTAGTTCTGCCTGGTCTTCAAATCTGAGTTATGTATTTTGTCTTGCTTCTTATCACTCAACATTATAACAATGTTGAAAATACCAGAATTTCAAACGTTTTTTATCATTGAATAGTATTGCACTGAATACTAGTGCAATGTGAGTTTATCTATTCTGATACTCGTGGGGCATTGGAATTGTTTCCAGTTTAAGGGAAGTATAAAATTACCCTGGACATTTTTTAGTAAGTCTTTTAGTAGACAAACACACTCATTTCTCTTGGGCATATACTTAGCAGGAGAAATACTAGGTAATAGAGTATGTTTATGTTTAACTTTATCAGAAAATGCCGTTTCCCAAAGTTTTTTTTGTTTGTTTGTTTTGTTTTTTTTAGACTAGGTCTCGCTATTTTTGCCCATGAAACCGCAGGATCTCTTTGCCCGGGGTACCACAGACTCAAGCCATCCCCAGCCTCAGCTTCCCAGGTAGCTGGGATGACAGGCACGCACCACCACGCCCAGCTATTTTTTTTGGAACTAGGTCTCGCTATGGGCCCCAGGCAGGACTCGAACCACGATCCCTAGCCCTGGTCGCTTCATAGGCTGAAGCTTACAGGCACGAGCCACCATGCCCGGCCCAAAGATTTTTTTTTAAAGCAAATAGCAATCTAATGTCCTTCAAAATTTTAGTTTTTCTTATTTCATATTTAAGTTTAATAATTAACAAGTTAGTCATGTTTTACGGCCTATATAATTTTGAATACTGTGTAATAAGCAGGCAAAAGAAGACAAAGTTTGAAGGATCCACTTAAGTGTGATAACAGATAGGAAATGAATTATGTTTGAAAATACCAGCCAGGAGATTTTAATGCACTGGTAGAATTCACAAGGCCTACCACCCTTGCCAAAATTAGATTTTAAACGAGGTGAAAGTATCTGTATCATTTAAATAAACTCATATACATTCTTCACCTGAATGTAAGGCTACCACGTCTCTTCTACATAGAAATGGTAGAAAGTGGTCTTTGTGAAGCAGAGTAGAAGGCAGAATAAGCACAAACCATGCTGATAGGCATCCGCTTTTTTAAGAGTAAAGTATCTCCATATGTTCAGTACAAAACTAGACTGGCATTTCCACATGGGGACACCCTCTTCACTAACATACTGCTTTCACAAAGACATTTTAAAAATCACTCAAAGCTATGAAGTGTCTCCAGGAAACGCAAAATAGCTTTGTTTTCATTGGAGTAGAGTTGAATCCAATTTGCAAAACGAAAATCATTACATAGAAATCCTCGTGTATTTTATGGCTATAAAGTTGAAACTGTAAACATGACCAGTTTTCAGCGGTTTTTAGATACTAAAGGAAATTTCTACATTTACCAACAATAACTCTAACAAGACCAACTAATTAGATATACATACATTACATACATTATGGATTCCTATTACTTGACAGGTAAAAAGGAAAATACCACACCAGTTTTCAAAGAGGAACATTATTAACATTTGAAAAACCAGTTTGTAGCAAGTTAGACAAGTCACTGGAACATAATAGTCAATCATTAAGTATTTGTTGAAATGAATTAACAAATCAATCAGGAACTAATTTTTTTATTTAAATATATATATATTTCACATCATTGTAATCCCCGGGGGTCACCCACCACCTCCCTTCCCTGACTGCCCCCACCCAGTCAGTCTCCCCTGTCCACCCCAGTTGTGTACTGTAGTTTGGTTGTTGGTTTTGACATTTCCTCCTGACCTTCTGCTTGTTTTTCCTATGTTCCATATATTAGTGAAACCATTAGGTTTCTGTCTTTTTCTTTTTGACTTGTTTCTGCTTATATTTCTTCTAGCTACATCCATGTTATCATAAATTCATCAGATTTGTCATTTTTAATGATGAGTAATATTCCATTGTATATACATCACATCTTTTTCATCCACTCGTCTGTTTTGGGACATTTGTGTTGTTTCCATATTCTTGTAATTATAAACAGTGCTGCAGTAAACATACAAGTGCAGGTGTCCCTTTGTACCCACACTGAGGTTTCCTTTGGATAGATTACCAGAAGAGCGATTGCTGGGTCAAATGGTAGTTCCATTTTCATTAGTTTGAAGTCCTCCACACTGCTTTCCATAGTGACTGGACCAGTTTACATTCCCACCAGCAGTGTAAGAGTGTTCCTTTCTTTCCACATCCACGCCAGTACTTGTTGTTGCCCATTTTTTCCATGTGGGCATTCTTACTGGTGTAAGGTGGTATCTCATTGTGGTTTTGATTTGCATTTCCCTGATTGCTAGTGACACTGAGCAGTTTTTCATGTATCTGTTGGCCATTTGTATTTCCTCTTTGGAAAAGTGTCTTTTTAGTTCCTCTCCCCATTTTTTGATTGGGCTTGTTTTGCTTTTGTATAGTTGTGTGAGTTCCTTGTGGATCTTCGTTATTAAACCCTTATCACTCTTGTGAAGGGCAAAAGTTTTTTTCCCATTCAGTTGGGCTTCTTTTGTTTTGTCTGTTGTCTCTTTTGCTGTCCAAAAGCTTTTTAGTTTGATGTAGTCCCATCTGTTTGTTTTCCTTCATTTTTTTGCCATCTGTAGAAGTATCCAGAAAGGGATTTCTGAATTGTAATTCATGGAGGGTTTTGCCTAAGTTTCCCTCCATGTATTCTATAGTTTCAGGTCTGACATCTAAGTCTTTTATCCATTTTGAATTGGTTTTTGCACATGGTGTGAGGGAGTTGTCTTGGTTCATTTTTTTTTTTTTTTGCATGTCTTGGTCTAATTTTCCCAGCACCATTTATTGAAGAGGCTATTTTTGTTCCAATGTAAGTTTTTCACTCCTTTGTCAAAAATTAGTTGACTATATATGTGTGGGTTTATTTCAGGGCACTCAATTCTGTTCCACTGGTCTGATTGTTGTTGTACTATTACCATGTTGTTTTAATTATTATGGCTTTGTAGTATGTTCTGAAGTCTTAAGTCTCCATTATCTCTTTTTTTGGCCAGGAGGCTTTTTGATATTCAAGGTCTTTTGTTATTCCATATGAATTTCAATAATTTTTGTTCTATCTCTTTAAAGAATGTCATTGGAATTTTTATAGAGACTGCATTGAATCTGTAGATTGTTTTTGGAAAGATGGACATTTTTATGTCAATTCTTCCAATCCATGAGCAGGGAATGTCTTTTCATTTCCTTATGTCTTCTTCTATCTCTTTTAGCAGTGTTTTAAAGTTTTCTTTATATAATTCATGTGTTTTTGTTAGGTTTATTCTCAAATATTTACATTTTTTTTGGTGCTATTGTAAAGTCTGCTTGACTTTTTTGCGTATAGGAAAGCTACTGACTTCTGTGCGTTGATTTTGTAACCAGCTACCTTATTGGTCTATTGTTTCAAGTAGTTTTTCTGTGGACTTTTTTGGGATTTTCTACATAGAGAATCATGTCGTCTACATATAGTAATAGCTTCAGTTCTTCTTTCCCTATTTGTATCCCTTTGATGTCTTTAATTTGCTTTATTGCCCTCACTATAGCTTCCAATATGATGTTAAAAAGTAGTGGAGAGAGTGGGCATCCTTGCCTAGTTCCAGATCTTAACTGGAGTGGTTTTAGTTTTCCCCATTTAGGATGATGTTTGCTGTAGGTTTGTCATAGTGGCTTTTATTATGTTGAGATATTATGTTCCTTTTATCCCCAATTTTTCAAGAGCTTTTATCATGAATGGGTGTTGGAGTTTATTGAATGCTTTCTCTGCATTTATTGATATGATCATATTGTTTTTGGTTTTTTCCTTGTTGATTGGTAGATTCTATTTCCAGATATTACACCATCTCTATGTCCCTAGGATAAATCCCCTTGGTCATGGTGGATAATGCTCTCTATGCATCGTTGGATTCGGTTTGCCAGGATTTTGTTTAAAATTTTTGCATCTGTGTTCATTAGGGAAATTGGTCTATATCTATAGTTTTCTTTCTTAGTGTTATCTTTATTTGGTTTTGGTATGAGTGTTATGTTTGCTTCATAGAATGTGTTTGGCAGTTTTCCTTCTTTCTCAATTTTTTGGAAAAGTTTTAGCAATATAGGCATTATTTCACCTTCGAACATCTGGTAGAATTCATTTATGAAGCCGTCCGGTGCTGGGCTCTTGTTTTTAGGGAAGATTTTGATGACTGCTTTAATTTCGTTGCTTGTGATTGGTTTAGGTTCTCTATTTCTTCTTTGTTCAGTTTTAGGGAGCTGTATCTTTCTAGGAACCTGTCCATCTCATCCAAGTTGTTGTATTTGTTTGCATATAGATGTTCATAGTAATCTCTGATTATCTCTTGTATTTCTACTGTGTCCATTGTAATTTTCCTCTTTCATTTGTGATCCTGTTTATTTGGGTGTTCTCTCTTTGTGAGCTTTGCAAGGGGGTTATCAATTCTATTTATTTTTTTAAATAACCAGCTTTTGGTTTTGTTGATCTTTTGGATAGTCTTTTTGATTTCCAGATTATTTATTTCTGCTTTTAGTTTTATTATTTCCTGTCTTCTGCTGAGTTTTGGATTTTTTTATTGCTCCTCTTCTAATTCTTTGAGTTGGGAAATTAGGTATTTCTTTGGTTAGTTTCTTGCTTTTTGATATGAGCCTGTATTGCTATGAATCGTCCTCTTAAAACTGCTTTTGCTGAGTCCCAGACATTTTGGGATGCGGTTTCTTCTTTGTCATTTGTCTCAAGGTAGGTTTTAATTTCTTCTTTAATTTCCTCAATTACCCATCCTTCATTTAGTAGCATGCTGTTCAGTCTCCATGTATTGGGCACTCTCCTTGTTTTCTTTTCATTGTTGATTTCTAGCTTGATATCTTTAGGATCAGAGAAAAAAGTTGGTAGTATTTTAATCTTTGTATATTTATTAGTATTTGTCTTATGTCCTAATATGTGATCAATTTTTGAGAATGATCCATGTGCATTTGAGAAGAAGGTGTATTACTTTCGTCGAGGGTGCAGCGTCCTCAATCAAGAACTAATCATATGGAACAGCCGAAGCCAGAGTCAGGACAAGGAAAATACAAGATTATCAAACATTTCATTGTGCCAGAAAGTAACAAGTACCCCAAAAATGAGGAGAAACAATCAGAACACAGAGTCCAGTTAACGGGCATACCACTGATCTAGTTGGTACAAGTGAAAGCATCTAAGTAGAAAGTCATAGTAACAAATTATAAACTTGCAAGAAAAACAGGAATCTAAGAGCCTATAGTGACATAAACAAGTAAATTAAAAGATGAGGGAAAAGAGAAAAACCTAAGGTAGAATGCCAACTAATAAGTCAAAAAAGAATATAGGATTTAAAAATTACCCTTTGTAATCTTTAGAATAATCACTAGCTTAGACAAGAATCATTAATAATAATTCACCTACCAAATCTGGTAGCTGAAAACTTGATGAAGAATAGACTATATAATCTCAGAAAATACTCAGTAATTATTATTTAATAATAAATCATTTTTACTAATGGTATAATAGGGAACACTGGTAGATACACTCTTCACCAAGTGACAAAAAGTCATCACTGAGAAAAATCAATTTTGGGTGTCTCGGAGGCTGGGGTCGAGCCCAGGACCTTCCCAGATCGACTGGTGCATGGGTCTCACGTGGGCAATGGAGTCCACGCCCTCCACGGCTACACCACGATGGCATGGTTGCTGTGTCCCACATGTACCGGCTCCACTCACCTTTCAAGGTCGGGTGGGGTGGAGCTGGGGTCAGCCCAGGGAGATGCCAGGCCTGACCGGGCGGGCCCCACGGCACATCTGAGCCCTGTGAAGCAGGGCGCATTGTGCAGGGTGGGGGGGGGGTGGTGAATTCCACCACAGACCCCTCTGGGTTTGCCTCCACTCATGAGAGCCCCAACAAGGAATAAGTATCTTAAGACAATTATTCATCCACAGAAACCAAATGAGAGAGGTATGGAGTAAAGACTCCAAAATTGTGCCACCTGGGCAGGACTCAAGGGGAACAGGGAGAGTACCACCCAGCATTGAACTGGGAGAACAAACAAAATACGATGCCTACAATGCCACTGAGAAGCTGTGAACAGAAACCTGGCACAGAGAAGCTGTCAATAAGGGCACTGCACACCCTCTTTGCTTAGAGGAAAGAGGCTGCCGAAAGCCAGGCATGGTGGCTAGTGCCTGTAAGCTTCAGCCTATAAACCAGCAGGGCCTATGATAGGGATCATGGTTTGAGT
>PVHY01021428.1:0-23920 GCA_004024945.1 Uropsilus gracilis
AAAAAGTTGAGTCAAACAGATGGGCCATATTATCAGGATCCTGCCAGTATGATGGAACAGACATTTTCCAGTTTAAGAGATTCCCTGGGGAAGGGGACTATGTGACCAAAAATATCCAGCTGGTCTGCCCTGTTTGTTAAATTCTCCCACTGGGAATTGATGAAGGGGAAATTGCTCTGCTCCAAATTCTGTGCCTTGCCTGATTGAAAGGATGAGGTCTTAGTGCTGGGAGGTGGTGAAGTTTGTGGAGCCTTCACAACCTTCCTAGAGGTGCACTAGTAACATGGGGGGATTTTGTACTGGAGGGTTCAATGCTGCTACCAATATGGTCCTCCTCCTCCTGTTGCCCTGTGTTACCACTATTTTGTGAAGGAGACACTTGGTTTACTACTCTTTGTACCATTAAATGGATCTCTTGTATCTCCCTTTGCAATTGTTTTATCTGCAACTGTCCCTTTCTACTACACTTGCTATTCCCTATTAGTCCAAATATCGTGTACACCAATGAAACTAGGATGGCCCCTAATAGCATAAGTGATAAGTGCAAGGTTCTCACACAGTGTTTTGCCATAAATCCAGACAATAACAAACAGTATATTACTTGGTCCATACTGTACTTTACAAAACTTGTAAACCACGACTTTACATGTAGGAAAGAACCCACAGAGAAAAATGATAAGATAAACTGCCCAATCTAATAGTCAAACCCATAGCTATTTTTTCCCCAACATATATATACCAAAGTTTAGAACTGCCCTTGTTCTTGAAGGTGACCAACACAAAATGAAAGATTACTGGACTGGTCCAACAGGTGGATTTGTCCTGGTGAAGTCACCAAAATAGTCATCTGTCAGCTTATTATCAGAACTGATTTGTAGCTTTCCCACACATAGACTATTGTCTGGTCTTGAGCTGGTCTGGTCCCACATTCCGTTCTACCAGAGTGTCGCAAGCCCTCTGTGACATGATTGAATGGTCCTGAGGGGGAAGGTAAGGACTGACAATTGAGGTGAAACTCGGACAGAAGGGCTCACAACCTGTCTCTCTCTGGACTGTGGTAACTGACTATATATAGAGTCAGAGTTTTATTGAAAACCTGTAGCAAGTAGTAACAAAAGAGTTTTGATCCAGGGTCTCACATGGCTATAAGCATATTTTTACCAGGAGAACAGCTAAAGCAAGTTTAATCTAAGACTGCTCAAGTTTGGACAAAGTATGACCTGAAAAAATAGAGCAATGAGAGCACAGCTCCCAAGACGAGTCTGAATTACCTTGAGCTGCTAGCTTTCAGGTCTAGGCCTAACACAGGATAACATACTTCTAGACATATACTAAAAGTGGACATCAAAACCAAACCCACAGATTCCATATCTCTCGAATGCAGTCTATTGTGGATTCTCCCAACTCTCAAAATAACTTTTCACACTCCTCCCCATCAAAAAATTCATTGATTGAGAAACAAACCTGATGAAGGATTTGCATCCAATATGGGGAAAAGGAAAAAAAAAAAAAAAAGCACTCAATTCTGTTCTATTGGTCTCGTTGTCTGTTTTTGTAGCAGTACCAAGCTGTTTTAATTATTATGGTTTTGTAGTATGGTTTGAAGTTTCGAATTGTAATACCTCCATTCTCTTTTTTTCTTGTCAGGAAGCTTTTTGATATTCAAGGCCTTTTGTTATTCCATATGAGTTTCAGTAATTTTTATTCTATCTCTTTAAAAAATGGCATTTGGATTTCTTAGGGATTGAATTGAATCTGTAGATTGCATTTGGTAGGATGGCCATTTTGATGATATTAATTCTTTCAATCCATGAGCAGGGAATGTCTTTCCATTTCCTCATGTCTTCTATCTCTTTTAACAGCATGCTAAAGTTTTCTTTGTATAGTTCTTTTACGTGTTTTGTTAGGTTTATTCCCAGGTATTTAATTTTTGTTTTGGTGTTATGGTAAATGGGATGGTTTTTCTGATTTCTTCTTCTATTTGACTTTTTTCTGTGTGTTGATTTTGTATCCAGCTGGTTTATTATTTCAAGCAATTTTTCTGTGGATTTTTTGGAGTTATCTATATAGAGAAGCATGTCATTAGTATATAATGATAGCTTCAGATCCTCTTTGCCTATTTGTATCCCTTTTATGCATTTCTCTTGCCTTATGGCCCTAGCTAGAACTTTCACTACAATGTTAAAGAGTAGTGGGGAGAATGGGTATCCTTGCCTGGTTCCAGATCTTAACTGGAATGATTTTAGTTTTTCCACATTTAACATGATGTTTGCCATAGTTTTGTCATAGATGACTTTTATTCTTTAATCCCCAATTTCTCAGGGTCTTTAATCATGAATGGATGCTGGACTTTGTCAAATGCTTTCTCTGTGTCTATTGATATTATCATGTGTTTTTTGTTTTTCTCTTTGTTGATGTGGTGTATTATATTAATTGATTTCTGGATGTTGAACCATACTTATGCCTCTGGGATAAATCCCATTTGGTCATGGTGAATAATGCTTTTCATGCATCTTTAGATTCAATTTGCCAGGATTTTGTTTAGAATTTTTGCATCTGTGTTCATTAGGGAAATTGGTCTATAGTTTTCTTTCTTGGTGCTGTCCTTTTTTGGTTTTGGCATGAGTGTGATGTTTGCTTCATAGAATGTGTTTGGCAGTTTTCCTTCTTTCTCAATTTTTTGGAAAAGCTTTAGTAGTACAAGAATTATTTCACCTTTGAAAGTCTGGCAGAATTCATTTATAAAGTCATCAGGTCTTTGGTTCTTGTTTTTAGGAAGAATTTTGATGACTGCTTCAATTTCGTTGCTTGTAGATTGGTTTATTTAAGTTATCCTTATCTTCCTTGTTCAAACCACACATATATAGTCAACTAATCTTTGACAAAGGGGTGAAAAACTTACTTTGGAACAAAGATAACCACTTCAATAAATGGTGCTGGGAAAATTGGACTAAGTAAGACATGCAAAAAAATGAACCAAGACAACTCCCTCACACCATGTACAAAAATCAATGCCAATACATAAAAGACTTAGATGTCATACCTGCAACCAAAACATATGTAGAGGAAAACTTGGACAAAACCCTCTATGAAAAACATCTCAGAAATCCCTTTCTGTACACATCTATAGATGGCAAAAAAATGAAGGACAACATTAACAGATGGGACTACATCAAACTAAACGGTTTCTGTACAGAAAAGAGACAACAACAACAAAAAAGAAGACCAACCAAATAGTAAAAAAGTTTGCCCTCCAAAAGAGTGATAAGGATTTAATAGCAATGATCCACAATAAACTCACACAACTAAGAAAAGCAAAACAAGAAGCCCAATCAAAAAATGGGGAGAACTAAAAAGACACTCCTCCAAAAAGGAAATACAAATGGCCAACAGACACATGAAAAACTGCTCAATGTTTCTAGCAAAAAGGGAAATGCAAATCAAAACCACAATGAGATACCACCTTACACCAGTAAAAATGGCCCACATTCAAAGAATGGGCAGCAGCAAGTGCTGGCGAGGATGTGGAGAGAAAGGAGCTCTCTAACACTGCTGGTGGGAATGTGAACTGGCCCAACCTCTATGGAAAGCTGTGTGGAGGACCCTCAAGTTAATGAAAATGAAACTACTATTTGACCCCGTTATTGCTCTCTTGGGAATCAACCCAAAAGAGACCTCAATGTGGGTACAAAGAGACACTTGTGCTCAGATGTTTACTTCAGCACTATTTATAATTGCAAGGACTTGGAAGCAACCTAAATACCCCCAAACAGATGACTGGATGAAAAAGATATGTTATTATATGCAATGGAATATTACTCATCAATTAAAAATGACAGACTTGATGATTTTATAACATGGATGTACTTAGAAGAAATCATATTAGCAGAAACAAGTAAAAAAGAAAAAGACATAAACCAAACGGTTTCACTAATATATGGGATATAGGAAAAAATAAACAAAAGCCCTGAGGAAAAGTCAAAATAAGCTAACCAAACTGAAGCACACAAGTTGGAGCAGTTGGAAAAGGGGGGAATGGTGGGAAGGGTGGGAAGGATGAATCCTTAGGATTACAATGATGTGAAATTCATGTATAAATAAATTAAATTAAAAAACCCTTATAACTCAACATTAAGAAAATAACACAATTTAAAAGGGAGGAAAAAAATCTAATAGAGATCTTGCCAAATATATGCAGAAGACAAAAAAAAGCATTTTCTTACACTAAAAAAGCAGACTATTCCATGTTAGTATTACATGGTAAATTAGTTTTCATTCTGTGTACACTGTCACCATGAATTTATATGCAAATGTAAATTGAAAACTCCCAGGCTCTTACAGTAATATGTCAAATCATACTAACGGGAAACATTCTACTTTTGGATAGCAAAGAAAATTGTACATTTCTACTTATGTAACCCATTATCCTTCCTTGTATATAATCCATTACAAACACTGTTCTCTAATTCTGTGAAAAAGCTCTTTTTTTTGGTTCTACATGTAAATGATTCAATCTAGTACTTTTCTCCCTTTATTTCATTTAACATAATACCCTCTATTTCACTGATGTTAAAAAATGATAAAACGTCTTTAAATTTTATGGTTGAGGAAAAAATCCATTGGTGTATCACATTTTTTAATCCACTGAAGGATGTTTAATTTGACTCCATATCTCAGCTGTTGTGGCATGCTGAGATGAACATGAATGTATCTCTTAGAGATACTATTCAATAAATTTGAATGTATACTCAGGGAGTGATCTTGATGAATCAGCTATTAGCAGAATATTACACTTTTTGAAAACTTCCATAATGTTTTAGGTAATGGCTGTCCTATGCCATTTTATATTTCCATGAAGTATGCTAAAAAGAATGCTTCCCTTCATATGCTATCATCTTTTCTCTTTTTAAAAATATTATGGAGGTAACATTGGTTTACTGTTTGAGATATGGCGGTATAGGATGACAGTGAATCCTGCAGAATGTATCACCTAGTTTGCACCCAGCCAGAGATCCATGAGGCACATTTGAAAACAATTACCAATTGACCAGTAACACAAAATCCAATTAAGGGTGACATATAGGATCGCAGGGATATAAACACAAATCTGAATTTTTCATATTCCCCACAATGTTAAACACAATGTTGCCTTATAACCTATTAATTCTACACAAGAGATCAGAACACAACAATCCCAACAAAAACCAGTTTGTAGAAGCACTGTCCTCAAAGATCAAAAGATAGATATAACTCACATTTCCATCATTTATGGGTAATAAGCAGTGTGACATAGTTATATAATGGAATAATATAAAGCCATAAAAATCAATAAAATTCTGATACATGTTACAATAGAGATGAACCTTTAAGACAATATTTTAAGGGAAAAGTATAAAAAAACAAGGATCCTATAATGTCATTCTACTTCTATGAATATCAAGAACAGATTCATAAAGACAGTAAGTCAATGAGTGGTAGTACTAGGAAATAAGAAGATCAAGGAAATGGGACTATTAACAGGTACTGGGTTTCTACTGAGTCTTGCAAATCTTTAAAAAGTAGAAGTTACAAATAGGGATATAGGCCCCAAAGTTATGGAGCAAAGAATGCAAGCTTGCATATCACACACTGTTTTTCTTTTTATTATTGTATTCAATATGGATAAAGACCCTTATAGCTCAACATTAAGAAAACAACACAATTTTATAGGGGAGAAAAGATGTAATTAGAAATCTTACTGAACATATGCAGTGAAATAGAAAAAAAATTTTTTCTTCCACTAAGAAAGTAGAATATTGTTAGTATTGCTTGATAAGTTAATATTTCATTCTGTGAACACTGTCACCATAAAAACTAAGATTTAATAAGTTTGAATTATGAAAAGTTTTAATTTGATTTGTTTGTGCTGCTTTTACATTGTTACTATCAGGCATAAAGAGTTTTTTAAAAATTCATTATACTGTAAGTTTTCATCAACTCCCCACTGAGCCTAATATACACAAATAACCAACTTCTCACAAATATTATATATACAAATAATATATATAAAATGCTTTATGATTTTGGCATAAAAACCTCAACTGCCCTTAAGAAGTAGAGTCATTAATGAAATCACTATACACTAAGTCAATTATTACTGGTAGATACAGTTATATGAATAATTGAAAAAGCATATTATCCATCATTAGATTTTAAAAACACATGTGTATGTGTTTAGATATATACATACGCATACACATATATGTATGCATCAACATTTTCAAAATATACATCTTAGCGTAATTGTGGTTTTAAATGTTTTAATTTTCATTCAGAAAATAATTTTAACTATTTTATTTGTTGAAATAGGTTGAAAATAGTTTGCAAATTACTGTTCACAGATCATTCATGTTTTGTGAATTGTTTTTACTTGACTTTGTTATTTTGAACACCTCTTCCTATATTCCCCTTTATATTTGCTTTTTAAAATTATTTTTTATTGTTGCATTACTATAGAACAAAATTTTATCATTTTCTTTAGTCTAGCTTTCATTATGGCCCATCAATCCCTCACTTCAAAGCATATTAGGATTTCACTATTTTGGCTACCAGTCCTGACTCCTATTTGTTAATGAAGTAATCAACACATTTTTTACTTTAGGGTAAAAGCCCTAAAGTAAAAACCCTCCCAACTAAAAATTTCAAATGCATTAATATATCCACCTCCATAATACTCTGGAGTCTCACTTTTGTTTAAAAACTAATTGTTTTAAAAAAATGACATTTTAAGCCCCAGTATTGCTGACAGGTCTCCAAAGAGTACTTGATTGCATTGGTGTTCATCTTGTAGAAATTACTTAGAAAATGCTATGCATTTAACATTCAACAAAACATTCTTAATAAACAATTATTTCTCTGTAGTCTATTTGAAAGACAGACTGATTATACACTAGACAGTTATATTACTGTTAATTCCTTGAGTGCTTTCAGGGAAATGTGGTTTCACTGTTGACTTTATAGATTATTATTAAGACTTCAGATGACAACCTGACTTCCCCTACTATTTATATAACATGATTTTTACAATTCGAAACAAAGTAAAAATTGAAAAATGGGATATTCTGAATTCAAAATGTCCAAAAGCTTTACTAGATTATGTCTTGGAATTAACCACAGAAGTCATTTTATACAGATCTATTATAAGACACTTTATTATATACAGTTTGTCTTTTCTTTCAGGAACATTGAGAAACATTTGAAGAGCAATTCTATTAATTTCATCATCTCCAAATTAAAAGAAATTGAAAGCCATTGTTCAGGAAATAATGATCTTTTATCTAAATCTTTCTTGTTTCTAAATTTAGTTAATTTTATTTAAAATACTTTTCAAATGTGTTCCTTGTATTCTTCACTATAAGTTTGATTATTGTATTCTTCTTTCAACCAATCGTATTTTATTCATTTAAGAAATGATTTAATATGGATACATTTTGTTCTTTTAATAATAAAAATATGGTCTTTATTTTTAGATCATTCCATTTACAAATTTCAATTTCTGATTCTTTCATATAAATTAAATATAAGTCTATCAAAATTATAATCATATACCTAAGTAAATTCAATGACAGAAGCAGCAAGCTAATAGTAACATCAGCACACACATTTTAACATGAAAAAATTATCTTTCATTGCATAGACAAAATTAAAATCACCAGTTAATCTTGTTACAAGAAATATCTTCTAAATAATTATAAAGAAAATATCAATAAGAAGGAATAGATCTAACAGGAGATGACTGGAATAGATCTATACAGTACATACAATACAGTACATAAAATCTATACAGATCTATACAATAACAGGAATAGATCTATACAGGAGATGACTAGGTAATTAATGTTAAAAAAATTAATCTATGGAAAAAATGTAGATTAGAATGCATTTTCAATATTTTAATGTAAAGATTATGTAAAATAGATACGACACTACATTGTAATTAATCAATAGTCAAGTTATTAGTTAATAATTTGGATGATTTACACAAGATTATTTCTCCTGATGTATTAAAGATGCTAATTGTCTCAAGAAAGTTGTACAGTAGTACCTCCACAAGAGACCACTTGTGTTAAACTGAGCTATTTAAGAGTGCTCATCAAACTAAGTAACTGACTACCCAGTCTCCTCATTGATGTCTTCATATCTTTGTTTCTCAATGTGTAAATGGCAGGATTGAGCATGGGTGTAATCAAATAATCCAAAACAGCAAGAAACTTATCCCCTGGCACTGGGGGAAATGGCCATATGTAAATAAACATGCATGGCCCAAAGAATAAAACTACCACAGTGATGTGAGCTGATAGAGTAGAGAGGGCCTTAGACAAACCAGCTGGAGAGCTTTTCCATACAGTGAATAGGATGTAGATATAAGAAATAATCAAAAAGGAGAAGTTTCCTACAGTCATGAACCCACTGTTAGCAGCAACCATAAATTCCAATTTGTATGTGTTCATGCAAGCAAGTTTGATAAACCAAGGAAGGTCACAGTAAAAGTTATCTATCTCATTAGGACCACAGAAAGGCAAATGGGTAACAAAAGCTAACTGGACCACAGTGTGAATGAGGCCTATAGTCCAAGCAGCAGACACAAGCATAATACATATTCGTGGATTCATGATAGTCATGTAGTGGAGGGGCTTACATATGGCCACATATCGGTCAAAAGCCATGGAAGTGAGCAATACCATCTCAACTCCACCCATGTGATGAAGAACAAATATCTGCAAGATACATCCTGGGAAGGAAATGGTCTTCTTTCCTGAGGACAGGTTAGAAATCATCTTAGGAACAGTTGCAGAAGAAAGACAGATATCAATAAATGAGAGGTTGGCTAAAAGGAAGTACATGGGGGAATGTAAATGAGGATCAAATGTCACTATAAGTATGACAAGAAAGTTTCCCAGAATAATTGTCACATAAAACAGCGTGGAGAAGGCAAGGAGGAAATGCTCCACAAGTATAGAGTTAGATAGGCCCAGCAATACAAATTGAGAAACTTCAGAATAATTTGTTCCATACATTATCTTTTTCTTTTAGTGCCTGAAACAAAAATCAAAATACAAATTTTTAATCAAACATTAATATATATTAGACATGAATAATAAATATCATTGACTGATATTAAGTTAAGAAATAATTTGCTGTTATTTTGAAGATGATATGCACTTGTTTATTCAATTAATACCTCTGGTGAGTATATACCTTACTCTTCACATACATCTGCTGTATGATCAGTCAAGCCCTGGCTTGAGGAAGCTCAGAAGCTAATGATAGCTGTAAACATTAAACAGCTTTAAACAAAGATATTATTCATAAGACAGGTGAAAAGGAAAGGAGCAGAGAACTATGAAAACAAGGTGACTCATCACAATTGTGTTTGTTTACATACTGTACAATAGAGATATTACTGAAGAGAATGTTTAACACCCAGACTTGGAAATGCCATGAGCAGAGATGTTAAAACAGGGAAACTCGTGGGAAAGAAGCTAAATGATTGGGATCATGTGGAAAAAATAGTTCAGATAGGATAGAATACCGCTCTATGATGAAAACACTACCTTCAACCTTACCTAAAATAACAGAAGAGTCCTGAGCTTTCAAGAGGATGATTGATGAAATGTCTGGTTTTGTTACAAACAGTTCGTTGTAAGTTATAAAAGGTTTAGAGTGAACTAAGAGTAACATCTAAAGAGACCACAGATAACTCATTTTACATTAGTTTGCATGGGCTTATTTTTTCAACCAATGGTTCCAACACTACAGATAAAATCAGGACAAATCAGGTCTCTGCTTCTAATATAAACACAATAAATTAACTGAAAATTTAAATGTTAAACAAACATTATATGGAAAATTCATTGTAACCATTTACCATCTTGAAAAATCAGAAAGAAAATGATTGTCTAAAATATTATACTCAAAATCATTTCAATTATGCATATATATAAACAATGATTGTGTAAAAACACACATAGAAACATATCAATAACCTACTTATGAGGTATAAGTACCATAAAGAAAATTGAACTTTTTTGAAATAAATTACATAAGTGAATACAACTCTTAGTAATTATATGAAAAAGTCATTATAAATAATAAATATAAATAGCCTTGAAGGGTGCTGTTTCATACCATCAATTTTTAGATTTTAAACAGTTATTGTTGAGAGAGTGAGGAAGAAAATGCTTCCTAATAATTATAATAAAAACTGATACAAATTTCTATAGACTTATTAAAGGTAAATTCAAAAGTTTGAAAATCTTCTTAACTTATGAATAATAGTCAAGACTATTTATTTAGTGTAGTAGCAAGTGATAAGGCACCCATGAGAATAATGCATATTGGAACAGACTACAAATAATATTAATGTCCATAGTAGATATTTTAAAATGATCTCCAACAGGGGAAGAGATAACATCATACATCAAGAAAAAAAAATTAGTGCTATTAGTTATGTCAATAGCAGATGTTGAGTTATAAATCAACGCTGCTTCAATTTAAAATAATGCAAATTGGGAAAAGAAAGTAAGGAATAAAAATATGTAGATAATTCATTTCAAAAGCCCATATGACACAAAAAATTAGAGGATATAGATCTTTAATTCATTTAATTAAATAGTTCATCTTTGAATTGCGGCCACATTAATTGAATCATATTAAAACAGTTCTAGTAAGTATAAACATTGTCTAGTGTTCATTTTAGAGCTCAATAGAATATACGAGTTAATTTTTCTTTGTATAACTTTAATGTATTTGATATTTAAATAACCAAATCAAATTGTTTATATGTGTCCCGCACCTGACAGAAGTTATAGTTCCTCATTTAGACTACATAGCCAAGCATTCCAGGTCCCACATCACCTATTTCTCATGTGTTTAGCTTTCCCCATGTCATACCACATGGTCTCCTTGGACACAAACATGCATAGCAACAGCCAAGAACATATTTGGATTCAGTCAGCAGACAAGGAAGTATTGTAACCAAACATAATGTGATGATGCTAGGGGGTTCTGACATGAGATTACTGAAAGAGCATTTTGTACCCAATAACCAGGAGAGAAAAATCTAGCAAGACTGAGCAAAGAAAATGGAACATTTTCTAAGGTAAACAGCAAGGAATGTATTTTAAAGTGGAGGAGAAGCAGGCATCTCAAAGGCACATGGCCAAGTTTCTATCTTAACTGTGATCACAAACACCAGTATGACCAATGGTGAATCATGTAATATAGGATTACTTCTGGCTTTCACTTCCTAGCATATACATGTTTGTTTTCAATAAATAGGCCAAACAACAATGCAATGCTTTCACTTCCTAACAATACATGTTTGTTTTCAATAAATAGGCCAAACAACAATGCAATGTTTTCACTTCCTAGCATATACATGTTTGTTTTCAATAAATAGGCCAAACAACAATGCAATGCTTTTGATTTTCAATGAATTTTTAAACACAAAACAAGAGGATGACAAGCATGTTCCTTTGAATTAGAGCATAGTAATCACTAGACCATTCAATTAAACACTGAAAAGTGCACCAAAGATAAAACTGTGTGTACACCTGTGTACTTATCAGAAATAACCATAATTCCTTCACACACCAAAAAAGACTGTCTATAACAAATTCATTCCCATGTGTAAAAAGAAAGTTATATTCAAAAGCAATCCATTTCTAGCTTCCTTAAAATAAATCAGTAGTGGGTTGATGGACACGAGTAAGGAAAGAGATAGCAGGGAGAGGAAGGAGAAAATCAAGAAAAAGGAAAGTAAAGGAAAAGAAGTGATGAAAAGAAGCAAGAAGCTTCACGGCACTTAAGGAGAAGCAGCTGCAATAACACTGAAGGGCAGCGTTAGTCTCATCTTCCTTGTGTGTTGTTTCACATTCCTCTGGGATTTCTAAGACTTTCACAGCACCTGGGCAGGCAAACATACTGCAGCCAGTGCCTCAGACATTCACTTATGTCTCCACCTCAGGAAACTCGTGAACTGCTGGGACTCTTAATTTTTTTCAGAAGGACTCAGCTTTACCCGGACTGGTTTTACACCAAAGTTGTCCCTGATCTCCTCCTAATTTGGCTGATTATTTCTTCTCTAAATAATTTGTCTCTGCACCAGTTACTCAAGGATCGCTCCCTCTATCCAGTCTCCATTCATGTTTCTCCTATGTTGCCATATCAATTGCAAGTAATTTGCAGTGCTTTTCCTAATTTCATGAAATTTTGTGTCTGTCCTGCTAGGTCTATGAGCTTCTTAGGATAGAGACTGTATCCTATTCGGAAACACTGGTCCATGAAATGGTAGCAAGGTTGGAAGATGAGCATTTAAATACAAGTGCTCCTGCATACATGCACGAACGACTGGTTTCAAAGCAAAGAGTAGTTTTCATATACTTTTCTTACCCTTAATAATGATGGCAATGGAATTTTAAAACATATTTGTTCCTCCAGAAACTTTGAATTCTGACTGGTATAGACAATTCACAATTAATTACAATCCTTATTGAAATACAGGATATTATTTACCAATTATCTGAAAATAATCCTACAAATGTAATACACAAATTTTCATTGGAAACATGACCTTTAGAGGAAAAATTTGACTTGGTTCAGGAATGATCCCTGTGTACTAGGCATAATATAAGTTCATAAGGCAGTGCAATTTAAAAGGAAAATTGTAATTTCCTTTAGAAAGCCTGGCACCTGTGGGAATTCAATAGCTGCTTGCTAAACTGAAAAATAACTGGATGAGAATGGAAGAGTCGCAGGGAGGATCAGAGACATTTTACAAAGTTGGGACACAGGTACTAAGCATTACTTGTAAAAGGGAAGTAGCTGACAGTTTTAGCACCTTTTCATTAAAATTATACCCTCCCCACTTACCTGACCAAAAAAAAAAAAAAAAAAAAAAAAAAAAAAAAAAAAAAAAAAAAAAAAAAAAAAAAAAAAAAAAAAAAAAAAAAAAAAAAAAAACAAAAAACAAAGAACAAAAAAAGAAATGCAGAAATAAATATTTTCACTATTACCGGGTAGATTTTTAAGAACTGTTTCCCTCTGTGCCCTGTGCAGTTAGTGTTTCTTGCAGCTGCTCCAATTCTGACAACAGCTTTTGGTGACCACTTGATGAGTAAGTGACCCAAGTCCCCAGACTATTCACCATGGGAGCTCTATTTTAATTCTCTTGACATTATCGGGGGAAAAGATCATTATAATTTGCTTAAAATTAAAGGGAAATAAATGAATCTGTATTAAATTTCACAGTAGAAAATGTCTCAGGAAGTTCGGTATCTATGAACATTTTAAAGCTTATTTGTAAGAATCACCTTTTGCATTGAAAAAAGAATAGTTCACTAGTAAGGACCTTTAACTTCCTGTTTGAAATGTATCATGGAGTACCCATGGAAACACTGAACCTCCATTTAGTTCATTTGTACAATTTAGACTCTCCTTTCAGATATATCAAGTAACATTGAAGTATCAACTAATATTGAAGTCACTTTGCTACACCCATATCTAATATTCAAATGCCATTAATTTCTGATCTCAAAATGGAAGAGTTTAAACCTTACAATAAACTATCACCTTATTATATTGCTACTAAAATATACAAATATATGTTCAGAGGTGAAATTACTTTTCTGTGTATTTTTGCATATTTTATCTCAACTATCCTTCTTAGCAAAACAGTAAATTGGAAAGGCACCATTCCTTCCTCAGCTGAAGAAATGAGGTTGTGATTTGATGCGGTAAATGGGAGAAAAGGAGCATGAATTTAGGTTCCTTCCTGGGGTCTTAATTCACTGAACCTTTTCTACATTAATTCATACCATGCTTACTGAATAACTGATGTGTTCAGAGTAGCTGTGGGCACAGAGAGGATGAACCACACTTATTCAAGAACTCCATTTCAATACACCGTTTCAACACATAAGTTTTGTTAGATGAATTGAAGTGCATTATTTTAAGTTTAAAAATCCTAGATGAACATTACAAAAATAGAGTTTGAATAAATATAAAGCAAATATAATGTTAAACCTAAGCTAAATGGAATTATGAAGCGACATACTGAACCACTGGGTGACAGGAATCTTAAAGGATATTGGAAGATATTATTTCCTCATTTTTTAATATTTGGTTAGTTTTATTTAGCTAAGTTTATATAATATTAAGTAAGCATTTAAGGGTATATTCAGTGGTATTTAGTATGTTTATAATATTGTTCAATCACCTTCTTTAGTTACAAGGAATTGTATCACCTAAACAGAAAAGCTGTAAACACTGAAAATCTCCTCTAACTCTATAACCCCTAAATTTGGAAATAATTCACCAGCTTTATTTCCCTATAAATTTTCCTATTAGGATATGTTATATAAATGAGACACCCAACATGAAACTAAATATTAATATCTTTTTCATTCAATCAGCATGCTTTTGAAGTTCATCCAAACTGAGCTGTGTATTCCTTCTTTGTTGAGTAACATTCCTTTGCATGAACTGAACACATTTGAACTGAACTGAACTGAACACATCAGCTGAAGCACATTCATTTGGTTTAGCCTTTGAGACTAGGATACTTGGATTGAGACTAGTGATACTTAGATAATTCATACCTAAGTTTTTAAGTTTTTTATTTTATCTATTGTACTTTATTTTATTTTCATGATACTTAATATGTCTAGTAAGATTTTAATCCAAACCATCTACATTCATAAAGAAAATTTGGTGAGTGAATAGATATACAATTTTCAAAAGTGATTTTAAATAAAAGTGTTTGAAGAACCTTTTTATCCTCCAGTAATTTTGATTGTCTGAGGTCCATAGCATTTCATGATCATTTATTTATATATTTATTTATTGCTTCTCAAAATCTATATTTATTTATCATTATTTTTTAATTGAGGGAACACTGCTTTACAACATTTAGAGGTACACAATATCTCCCTTCAGGTGCTTATTTATTTATTTTATTTTGTATTATATGTATATTACATTATTGTGTACCCCGGGGTTTTCCCATTTCCTTAACATCTATTAACCATCATATACTTTTGTGCCCGCTCCCTCTCCTGCTTTCTTCCCCCTCTTCCTCTCCCACTTTATCGTTCAGTTCTGTTGGTTGTTTCTAATTTTTCTTATTTGTTTGTGTTTTTTCTCTATATCCTTCATATAAGTGAGACCATCCTGTATTTCTATTTTTCTTTCTAACTTATTTCTACTAATATGAATCCTTCTAGCTCCATTTATGTTGATACAAATGGCATGTTAGTCCTTGAGTGATGCATAATATTTCATCATGTACATATACCACATTTTTTTCAGCCATCCATTGGTTTGGGGCATTTGGGTTGTTCATACTTAATTTTTTAAAAATACCTATTTTCAATTATTTTTAGTAAATAATAATGAAATTGATAGAAAGCATGAATATTCTGAATTAAGTTATTTGATGGACTTCCTATTTTTTTTGTTAAATGGATTTGCACAATTTTATACATCTACCAGCAATACATACTTTCTATCTCCTTGCAACATTATTTCTTATTTTCTGATTGTTTTTACCTAAGTATAATAGATGTGAAGTAGTGATTTGTCATGATTTTCACTTACTCTTTGTTATTATAAACATGAATTATTATCTTAAGAATCCTCTGAAATTTAGATAACCTCTAGGTGTTATTGTTCTTTTACTGAGGTTATTGGTCTAAATACTAAATGATTCAGAGGCACAGGATCATATCCTTATAAATGTATACTATCACACAACTCCCAATCCCAGACTTCCAATTTCCCGTCACCACACTCTATTGTGGACTCTCCCAGCTTGCTTTTTACACATGTCCCACCAGAAAAATTCACTGGTTGAGATAAATGTATCCAAAATATGGGGGAAAAAACCTTTATAGCTCAACATTAAAAAACAATGCAATTTTATTCTAATTTTATTCTTTAATTGATTGTACATATATATTTTACATCATTATCAACCCCGAGGTTCTCCTGCCACTTTATCACCAATGAACCATCTTAATCTCTTGTGTCCATCCTTCTGATGATTTTACCTTCCTCCCCCTCTCCTGCTCTATGCTTCGGTTCTGTTGACAATTTCAAATTTTTCTTGTTTGTTTTCTCTATATCCCTCATCTAAGTGAGACCATTCAGTAGTTTTTTTTTTTTTCTTTCTGGCTTTTTTTCCACTAGCATGATTCCTTCTAGCTCCATCCATGTTGCTGCAAATGACATCAGTTTGTCTTTTTTGATTGATGAATTACAATCCATTGTATATATACTTGAAAACTTTCTGACCCATTCATCTGTTTTCCGACATTTGGGTTGTTTCCATGTACTGATTATTGTAAATAATGCTGCAATAAGCATTTGAATAAGGGTGTCCTTTTGAATTAGTGTTTTTGTATCCTTTCGGTAGATTTCCAGAAGAGGATTGCTGGGTCAATTGGTAGTTCCATTTTCAGTAGTTTAAGGGTCCTCCACAAACTTTCCGTATTGGCTGGACCAGTTTGTATTCCCATCAGCAGAAAGCTAACACAATCTTATTAGGGAGAAAAGATCTAAATAGAGATCTCCCCAAACAGATGCAGAAGACAAACAAAAAGCATTTTCTCTCACTAAGAAAGCAGAATAGCCCATGTAAGTATAATTTGTTATTTTCACATTCCGTGAACACTGTCACTGTGAATTTATATGCAAAAGTAATTCAAAAACTCCCAGGCTCTCACACTAATCTGCCAAATCCTACTAAAGGGAAACATTCTATTTTTGGATAGCAAGGAAGCTTATAACTGAAAATTATACATTTTCACTTATGTTACCCATTCTCCTCCATACAGAGTCCAGGACAACCACCTTTCTACACAGTTTCTGTGAAAGAGTTAAAGTTTGGATTCCACATTCAAGTGATCCAACGAGTATTTCACCTTGTCTGTGTATTTCATTTAGCATAATATGCACCAATTTCATGGATATTATAAATTAGTAAAATTTCTTTATTTTATATTGTTTAATAACAATTATTTGATGTATGAAATTTTCTTTATCCACTGGAGGACATTTATATTGATCACCTGTCTCAGCTATTGTGGCATGCTGAGATGAAGATGAATATGCAGATATCTCTTAGATATACTAATTTAATAACTTAGGATATAGAACCAAGGAGGGCTCTTGGATCATGTTAGCAGAGCTTCCAACTTTTTAAAAACCCACCATAGTGTTTGGGAGAATGACTTTCCCATACCATTTTATATTCCCATGAAATGTGCTAAAGAGAATGCCTTCATCCATTTACTATCAACCTTTTCTCTTTTAATAATATAATGGAAGTAACTGGTTTACAATACAGTATAAGATCCAGAGGTATAGAATGACATTAAATCCTGCAGGGATCCATGAGGTATACTTTAAAGCATATCCCAAATAACCAGTAACACAAGATCCAATGAATGGCTAAGTATGGGATCACAGGGACATAAAAAACAATTTCTGGGAAAAAATGTGTTTTTTATAGGCCCTACAATGTGAGGCATACAGTTGTCTTTTTGCCCTACTAATTCCACACAAGAGAACAGAAACCAGGAATTCCACTAAAACTTGCCTGTAGAAGCATTGTAGAAGAAAACCAAAATTCATCATTGGTGGTGGATAAACAGTGTGACATAGTCATACAATGGAGTATTATTCAGTCATAAAAATCAATGCAACTCTGAATTTCCATAATTTTTGTTCTATCTCTTTGGACAATGTTATTGGGATGTTTTCAGGGAATGCATTGAATCTGTAGATTTTTTTGTAAGATGGCCATTTTTATGATGTTAATTCTTCCAACCCATGAGCAGGGAATGTCTTTCCATTTCCTCATGTCCTCTATCTCTTTTAGCAGCTTTTTAAAGTTTAATACATGTTATAATAGAGATGAATCTTGGAAACAAAAGTTGAGCAGATTACCTCTGACAAATAAGGGTCCTATTATGTCATTCCACTTCTATAAAATGTCAAAAATAGTCAAATCAATAGAGACAATAAGTCAATACGTGGTAATAGTAGTAAGAAATAACAGGATAAGTGAAATGGGGTTAATTTTTAACAGGCACAGCATTTCTAGTGAGTGATGGAAGTACTTAAAAAGTAGAAAAAACACAAGTATGTTATGGAGCAAAGAGTACAATATCACACATCAAACATTAATTTTCTTTTTATTAATTTTGATCTTATATTAATGGAAAAACTAACATTTACTATACTAGAATTATGAGAAGATTTATTTGATTTTCATTGTGCTGCTTTTACAAATCCTTACTATCAGGAAAAATGTATTTTTAAAAAATTTGTTATTCAGTGAACTTTCACCAACTACCCATTGAAAGAACCTAATGCATACAAAATACTTTTCATTTTTTGGCATGAAAACCTCAACTGTGTTTAGGAAGTAAGATCTTTAGTGAAATCACTAGACACTAAATGAATTATCATCAGAATATACAGTTGTATGTATATTTGAAAAAATGTATTTTCCATCATCAGGTTACAAAACCATGTGTGTATATATATGTATATATGTGTATATACACACATATATGTACATTTGTATCAATATTTATATATATAAAATCAATATATATACACTATGTGTTTGTGTATATACACATTGTACACATGTTTCAATATTTGCAGATATATACAGCTTCATTTAATTATGGGTAATTGTTTAAATTTTCATGCAGAAATTTTTTTAACTATTCCATCTGCTCTACTATATTATATTAAAAAGTTTTTGTCAAGTCTGTTTACAGATCAGTCCTGTTTTGTGACTTATTTTGTTTGACTTTGTGTTATTTTGAGCACCTTCCACAATATTCTCCTTTCTATTTGATCTTTTTATATTTTTTATTTTCTGTTGTATTACTTTAGAACAAATTTTATAACTTGCTTGAATCTAGCTTTCATTAGGACCCATCATTCCTTCACTTTAGTGAATATAGGGCTTCCACTATTTTGGCTGCCAGTCCTGACTCATATCTAATGAGAAAATCAACACATTTTTCACTGTACATTTTTTATTCCTTCCCAACTAAAAATAGTTAATGTATTAGCATAGCCACACTACACACTACTCTGGAGCCTCACTTTTGTTTAAACCTAAGTCTTCTAAATAACTTATGACTATTTAAGCATAGAATAGCTGATAGTCTCCACACAGCTCTTGATTGCCTTGAGTTCATCTTGTAGAGATTACTTAGAAAGTTCTTACTATGATACAATAAAACCTTCCCATAATTCCTCCTAGTTTGATATATTTGAAAGACAGGATTACTACACAATAAATATTTATCTTACATGTTAATTCCTTGGGTGCTTTCAGAAAATGTAGACTCATTGTTGCCTTTATAGATTATTAGATTTCAGATGACAACCTAATTTTACCTCCTTCTTATATAACATGAACATAAGATTGGAAGCCAAGAAGAAATTGGGATATTCTGAACTCAAAATACATTCAAAATATCCTATAGTTTTACGAGTTTGTCTTGAAATGAACCACATAAGTCATTTTTTCCAGTTAATTAAAAGGTGTTTCTTTGCATAGATATTGATCTTTTATTTCTGGCAAATTACAAAATGTTTGAAAGTGCATTATGTTAATTCCATCATTTTCAAATTACACAAATATTGATAGTTATTTGTTCAGTAAATTATAGCCTTCTATCTAAACCTCATTCTTGCGTCTAAATTTATGTAATTTCACTTTTAATTCTTTTCAAATTTATGCCATGTATTTTTTATAACTAACTTTTAATCTTCATATAGTAAATAATTTAGTAAAGTTAGATTTTGTTCTGAGTTTAAGGTGGCCTTTAATTTCAGACATTTCCACTTACAAATTTTAACATTTGATTATTTTGTATATTAAATTGTAGGGTAAATATAATATTAATGTTATATTATCATACTGTCTATGACTTTATGGGCATAATCAATGTTGGTCTACAAAGATTTCTAAGTGAACTTAAGTCAATAACAGCTAAACAGATATTAGAAGTTGTCTCATTTTAAAAAAAGCTCCTGTGAAGTTTGGATAATGGACAACTTAGTCTAAAATATTTAAGATTTGGGATATTTATAGTCAAAGGAAGATTTAACCAATAAAGTTAGAAACCATGATTACAATCATGGAAGGAGAGGACACCACAAGAGATAATTTCTTTTTTATAATACAGGTGACAAATGAGAATGATGATTTGAAATATATAAAAAAGCAAATCCCACCTCTTTATTGGAATGAAATTTTAACAACTAAATTATTTAAAGACTTTTTTTTTTTTGCTTTTGATATCTTTTCAGGCTGATAAGCCATAAAACTCAGCCTTTATGCTTGAACTAGATGGGTTATTCAGTACTTGAGTTTATCCTTTATCAAGCAATATATCATCCAAGATTCCTCTCTTACTCTAACATTATTTTCAATGCCAGTCTTGCTTTCATCACTAGGACTGAATGAATGTTCTCAATTCATATGATTTTACACTCAGTACTCATTTTGTGATAACATTTAAGGAAATAATGAGAAAAAGAAGGCATAACTTTATCTCTTAATACCATGCTTTGAAAAGATTTAAATTCAATTTCTTTTCATAACAAAAAGGTGGGGGGAAATTTCAAACACTAAAAACTGCATAACCATTCTTTACTTTATACTTTGCTGATTTGGTTAGTAAACAAAATTAAATATAATTAATTGTTTTTCAAAACTATAATCATGTAACTGAGAATATTCAGCAATATAAGAAGTGGACTAAAACTAACAACAACACACATCAATTGACATAAAAACTGATCCTTTATTACACAACCAACTACTAGCACTAACTGCTTTCTTCAAACAGACATCTTCTATGCAGTTATACAGAAATATCAAGAAGAAAGAATATACACATATACATAGCAGATGGCCAGGAATTCATTTTTAAGAAAATTAATCTATGGAAAACAAAATGTAGGTCAGAATGTATTTCCAACATTTTTAATTAAAAAATTATGTAAAATAGATACAACATAATAATTAGTACAATAGTCAAATTAGTAATTAATAACCTGGTATGCCTTACACAAATTATTTTTCATTATCTATTAAAGACACAATTTTTTTCAAGATGCTTATATTAGTACCTTTGGAAATGACTACTTGTGTTAAAGTGAGCTATTTAGGGGCACTCCTAAAATTAAATAACTGACTACTCAGTCTCCTTATTGATGTCTTCATATATTTGTTTCTCAGCATGTAAATGGCATGTTTCACCATAGGTAGATTCAAAAAATTCAAAACAGCAAGAAAAGTACACCTTGGCACTGGGGAAGTGTCATATGTAAATAAACATGCATGGCCCAAAGAATACAACATCCACAGTCATGTGAGCTGACAGAGTAGAAAGGGCCTTGAACAAACCAGCTGGAGAGCTTTTCCATACAGTGATGAGGATGTAGAAATAAGAGACAATCAATAAGAAGAAGGTTCCCATGGAAATGAACCCACTCTTGGCAGTCATCATAACTCCATGTTGTATGTTTCCATGTAGGCATGTTTGATAAACCAAAGAAGGTCACAGTAAAAGCTATCAATCTCATTAGGGCCACACAAAGGCAAATGAATAATAAAAGCAAACTGGATCACAGAGTGAATGAGGCCTATGATCCTAGCAGCAGACAAAAGAAAAATACACATCTGTGTGTTCATGATAGTTATGTAGTAAAGGGGCTTACATACAGTCACATATAGGTCAAAGGCCATGGCAATGAGCAGCCCCATCTCAACTCCACCCATGAGATGAAGGACATGTATCTGCATGATGCACTCTAGGAAAGATTTGGTTCCCTATCCTGAGGACAGATTAGAAATCATCTTAGGAACAGTTGGAGAATAAAATCAGACATCAATAAATTAGGGTTTGGCTAGAAAGACATACTTGTGTGAATATAAATAAGGATCAAATTCACTGTAAGTATGACAAGGAAGTTTCCTAGAAAAATTTGTCACAAAACAATGTAAAGAAGGCAAGGAGGAAATGCCGCACTTGTGTAGTGTTAGAAAGACCCAGAAATACAAATTGAGAAAGTTCAGACTAGTTTCCTTCATACATTAGTTTTTTTTTTATTTGTAAAGTCTGAAACAAAGAAAAAATCAAAATTTTTCCTCACAGATTTATATAAAGTTGAATAATTTAATATTGATTCATATAGTAAGAGAAATACTCACCCACAGCCATAAGGTTTTTTTTAAGATATTCTACATGAAAGTCAATTCAACTAATACCTCTAGTGAGCATAACCAACACTTCTCATGTGCAACCCACTGAACTTTTTGTTAATTAATTCATACTGATAGCATGCAAAGGCTGGAAGATTTTTGTTTTTATTTCAGTGATTGTGGATGTGGACATTATGGTTGGGGCTTAAGTAGCCCCTAGAAGTAGGAATAGAAGATTTCAGCTTTTGATTCCCCAGTTCTCCTTGTTGATCTTCAAAGGTGTAAAGAAGCTCCCATTAGCCATCTTTGGAGGGAAGAATTCTTCAAGTTGTTGCAGACCAGAGAAAGGGAAGTCAAGGCTGGACATCTGGAGCTGGAGTTTATTTCTTGCCCTTGATTTTAGTGCTGTTTTTGGGTACTGGGAGGTGTTTGAAGCTGGGGGCTGCTGTGGGCTGGTGAAGTCTTATGGGTCTCCATAGGTTTTGAAGAGAGTAGGCAGAGAGAGAAAAGCAGCTGAAAGAAGCAGAGAGCAGAGACAATCAGAGGATGTAAGGCTGCAAGTTGTGCCTCTCAGGACAAAGATAAGACTATCTTTGTATTCTATTGTTTTTTGTTTTTTATTTATTTTTTTAAATTTCTTACAACATGGTATATGGCTGTTAGTATCTCTAGAAATTCCTCCTCCTCCCCTTGACACCCCCCACCACCACCATCACTCAGACTCCTATCCTTGCTTTTTGTTGATCTATACTAAGTCCATTTGTCTGGTCCTTTTCTGGGTAGTGTCCTTTTTCTGGATGAGGGACTGTGTTCCTGGGACACAGCGAAATGTGCTGATAGATTTTCAGTCTTAACTTAGCTTTGGGCAGCTAGTCCATTCTCATTTGAGGCCTACCAATGTCTTTTCATTGTTGACTGTATTCTCCAATCCATTTTCTGTGCCATTTTCCTGCTTTTACACCTTACAGTTCTGTTGTCTGGCTAAAGGGGCCTTGCACCCAGTCATTGTCAGTAAAGAAGTTTCTTGATGGGGACAGGCATCTGAGGATGGCTTTTGTGGATCATCTCCTTTTAAAAACAACTGTGGTAATGACCTATCACAGAATCACACCTGTAGTCTCATTAGGAGTGGATAAGCCAAAATCTCATTTTTGATATGGCCTCTAAGAGAGCAAGGCATCCTGCCCCATTCCACAGGAGGGGAAGACCACAGAGTCATGGCATCAGCCTTAGAGCAAAGACCATCTTTGAATGTATTTTTTTTCACATATTTTTATTGCAAGAATTCTATTTCAATGCATCATTTCAACAAGCTTGAAGTTTGATAGCTAAACTACAGTGCATTGCTCCCAGTTTAATAAATCAAGGCGAATATCACATAACAGTCTAAGTAAAATTGGATGCAAATGCAGCAGAAGCCTCCAACCGACAAGCCAAAGGGAAAAAGATGTGACTTCTGCCACCCAGATTCTTTCAGATTCCCTTAATGCCACAAGTGGTCAGTTATCTTAACCAGTCACCATTTTTATTGCCAAAGGTCCCAAAAACACATGTTTAAGATGGTGCCCCTTTGGGCCTCCTGAGGCAGGCACTCTGCAAAATCCGGTCTCCCTCCCTGTCACCCTCCCTCCCTCCCTC
>PVHY01021429.1:0-23907 GCA_004024945.1 Uropsilus gracilis
GAAGCTGCGCTCTCGGTCGAAGAGGATGGCCTTCCCCGAATAGAGACGGACCGTTCTTCCGTCGAGGGTATACGAGTAGCAGCGCTCCCCTGCTAGAACCTCCAAACAAGCTCTCAGCTGATGTTCTAAAGTGCCCCCCTCACCCTCAGATTCCCTCTCACCCGACTGCCCACCCACTCAGCCCAGTTCCCTGTGGGTTCCAGCTGAGCGCCACCACATATGTCACTCTTTCTAAGCTCTACAAATACTACTTTCTAAGAGAGGACCCCAGGAAACCTGGGCCAAGGACCCACCTTGAAGGGGCCCTCCTGCTTTGGCATCCCCTTGTGGCTGGATTCTACAGCACCAAGACATCCTGAAGGGGAAATCATTGGTGCCATTTTTCAGATGAGACAAGGTCAGAGAGGCCACTCAGCAGCTAGTGGAGCAGCCAGACCCAAAGCAAGATGGATTCCAAAGCCCAAACTCAGTTTGTGACTCTCCAGCTGGAGCACAGACAGCCAGGAGTAACAGGCAGTGCGTCTACGGTTTACTGCAAAAGATTCACACTTCTTCTTGCTCTGCTCCAAAGATTTAACTGGTAAAGAAATTCCTTGTGTGACACAACCAACATAGATAGACAGACTGGATTACAACGCAAAGTTTGCCAACATGTTTGCAATGAAATACGAAACAAGGAAAACCTTTCCAGGTTCCTCCTGGCCAACTGAGGCGGAACCCACCTAGGGGAGCTCCCAGGCCTCACCCAAACTTGGCAATCTGTTCTTTAACAAGTCCCCATGTTCTGGAAGCTGCTGTCCCCTGACACCAGCTGGCACAGACTCATCATCCTTTTCTGAGGGACCCTGGTAAGAGCAGCTGGCTGAGGAAGCCAACTCTGCTTCCTTGGAGACAATCACTGTAACATTATTGTCTCATTCCTCTTTTACTGATTTTCTCTTTCTTACTGGCCAGAGTTCAAAGGATGCTTGGTTCTCATTTTTACAAATTTAAATGGTTACATAAAAACTGTCTTCCCTTATGCCACCCACATAGCAATGCTAGGGTGCAGAGAGTCCATGGTCTTTCTGCAGTGACATCTCCAAACCAAGGTTTAGGCCTAAGCCCACCCCTGGAAAAGTGGGGGTGAGGAGCCTCCCCCTCCTTCAAACTCATTTCTCCAGGGGAGCCTTCCACCTAAGCAAGGTGTTTTTAGCTGACATGGCCAGTAAGCCCCTCCTCCCTTCCTCTCCCCTCTCCTCTCAGGTGCCTGAAATTCCAGTCAGTTCAGCAGATAAACCTGAGCCAGTGATGGGTGGGGTCACCTGAACACCAGAGAAAGCTAGGGTGGCCTGCAGTGGGTTCAAGACAGACCACAGGGAAGCAGAAGCAGCGGGGGTCACAGTCAGGCTCAAGTAGGAATGCTCAGGAAGAGGCCAGGCAGGTCTGGCTAAGAGCTGAGGTGGAGGCCATAGTACAACATTGCTGCTCATCTGAAGTTCAAGTGCTCTCCAAACCATGAGGAAAGGAAGGTGGTCCACAGGTAGGCAAACAGGTTCCATGGCCCTGGTCTCCAGCTACCTTAGCAGAAAGCTGAAATTTGAACATAACCCGCAGCTTCCAAATCCATTATCTCTAGCAGTCAAGGAACCTCTTCCCATGCAAGTATGGGGCAGTAGCCCTGAAGGAGTGCTGGAAGGGGCTCAGACATGGTGGTAACCAGTCCCTGCCCCTCAGAGGCCACCTCTTTTTACCAAGAACTCCTCAACTATCCAGACACCCCCCCCAGCCCTCCACTCCACCTGATCCACACTCCATGAGAAAACCTCTCACCAATTTCTGAGTAGGTCCCAGTCACTGCCCCCCTCCTTAAGGCCATCTGAATTGATTTTGCTCCTCACAACCCAGATCCTAGATCCTTCACAAATTGAGACATGCCCACTCCTGACCCCAGGACTTGGTCCCTTGCCTATGGGCTGGAGTCTGGACTCAGGTTCATCTTGGACACCCTCCTGGTTCTAGTTTTCAGGGAGCAAAGCAAGATTCCCACCCCTGTGGGGTCAAAGTTCTCAGGGGAAGGCATGAGAACTGTGATAGAAGTTTCAGAACAAAACCTAATAGTGCACAGAGGAGAATAGGAGGGACTCCCCTTAGGTAGAGACTCGGACTCAGGGGAGTGAGGGGAGAGACCTCAAAGGGGAGGCATGAGACCTGAAGAAAGGACTGCCAGGGAGAGGTACAACATATGCCAAGGCCCTGTGGTGGGAAGAACAAGCCAGGGGGAGAGGGTGAGGGAAGAGGATGCTCTAAAACACCAGGTACCAATTTCATACTGAGCACTGAGCATGGTTGATGAAACAATCCCTTCCATATCTTCACTAAGGAAATACAACTATTAACCCACTTTGCAGATGAGCAAACTGAGGCACTGCTTTAAAAACTCTACAGATCACGGGGAGGCTAGGATTCAGCCCTAGTCTGTCTCCAAGGTTGCACATTATAATTATCAGGAAAACCACCCTGCAGCCAGGCTGAACCAAGGGTTTTAGAAACCCCACCAAGATTGGCATTGCAAGTCCAGTCAGGAAAAGGAGCACCTGAAGAGCCTGAACCAACTCAGAGTTTGGAAGGTCTCAAGCTTCTGAGTAGGGACAGACAACAAGGTAGAGCGGGGCAGTGAATCATTAGCAGATGACCAAAAAGATTCAGTTGAGAAACAATGGACAGGTGATAAGTAATCAATTGTGAGATGACAAAGAAATGAAGGGGACTCCCAGGTTTGAACAATGAGAGAAGAGCTGACCCATGATGTTGTCACCCTTGGTCCTTCATACCTGAGGGGAATACCTGGTAAGTTTGTTTTCCAGAAATGGGGGGGGGGGGGTAGCGCTGCAATATTCAGGAAGCCTGGAGCAGCCAGGACAAACCTCATAGTCTGAAATCCCCATTCCCTTACCATCCACCTCCTCAGTCACTCCCACTCTACTGACAAGTTCAGCATCAAGTGTCTGGTAGGAAAAATTGGGAGGGAGGCACATCACCTGACCTGGACCCCTTCTGGTGGGAGAAGCTGCCAAGGTAGAAGAAGTGGGGCAGTGCACCCCTCATCAGGGAACTCCACCCTGCTGAGTTCTGTGCTCATCAGTAAAATGGAGGCAAAACCTCTCTCTGAAGGGAGAGTTCAAGGATGATGTGAGCTTGAGCAGTGATGAGGCCCAGCAGAGTGGCAGCTGAACTCCTTCTTGGCCCCAGCCCCTCTCTAGGCCTGAAATTCCTCCCACACAAGCCAGAAAGCTCTGGCAGCCTCTCCGCCCTAGTCCCCACCCCCAGCCCACTCATGCCTCCCTTTTCTGGGTGCTGCCTTAGAGCACCTGCTCCCCATGACTCACCCAGGCTTACACTCACATGACATCACTAGTGGACAGCAAGTATCTCCCATCCCCCACCTTTCCTGGCCCCACCTCCTAGCAGCTTCCTCACCTACAGCTCTTCAGAAGCCCTGGGAAGCCCACCACCAACTACCTACCACCACCCTCACTCCTGGTCCCTTCCCCTCCAATAAAAGGGTAAAATGGCAATGACCCCATTAAAAAGAGAAACCCTAAGCACTAGCCTCTTAAGGCCAGCAGCAGCCACAGTGAGCAGCCCTGGGATGGGCCTTGACATTCTACACCCCAGTGCCAGCCCGCATGCAGCCACTTTACAGAGAGGTCAGGAAAAGACACACTACTATGGAGAAGCCTGGCAGGCAGGTAACACAAAATATCCACTGGCTTCTTCTAAAGTGCTAGGTGGGACCTTCAAAGGACAGGCTAGACCTCACTGAGGCCCAGCCATCACATACCACCTGCTCAAGGATGTCAGTAGTCACCCCCAGAGCCCCACCTGTTGCTCCACACAAGTGTGGGTGCTATTCTCAGCCCAGGCTCCAGGACACTCGGCATCAACACAGGCAGGAATCTGCCTCTCAGCTCACCCACCTCCTACCCACCCTTCATCATCTGCTTCCTGAGCTCCATAGGGGAACAGCCTGAGCAGAGGCACAGCAGAGCATCAAAGCAGAAATGGACAGAGGTGAAGGCCCTGCCCAGCCAGAAGCCTCAAAGGCAAGCACAAAGCACAGATCATCTGACCACAGGCACATCCAAAGACTTCATTACAAAACCTCACTTTCCCACTGATACCAAGTCATGCTGGCCCGTCATATCACCTCCTCCAAGCAGCCTTCCCTGACTCCACCTTAGGTACAGAGATTCACTAGTCACTCTGGAAGCCCTCAGCAGTTTGTATTTGTCTGTCTGAGAGCCAAACCTAAATTTGTAACTGGGTTATCCAACTCATTTAATCAATCAGAATCCTCGACATGCACACCTGAGAAAATGAAACTATTAAATGGTAGTTAAAGGAGAAAAGATATGGTATTTTTTTCAAGTATGTTAGTCCTATTATTTTGATTATTGTTACTTTTTGTTATTCAAAAGACCCTGATGTCCAGAATCAACTTTAAATAGCTCCCACCCAATCCTACACAGCTAGTGAAAACACAGATACTACACACAACAAAGCCAGGGGAGGGCACCACTCATCCAAGCCCTGTGATCACTTTCAGGAACTCATCTGTGCTAAGGGCTTTCCTTCTTCAGTCCTACAGGATCCCAGAGTCTCTGAAGACACCCCACTTCATAGATGGTGAATCACAGTGTGGGGACTGACTGGTTCAGAGCCCCATAAAGGAGCAACGTGACCCTGCTCATCACAACTGACTCCATTGCACTTCACTAGAGTTGAGGCCAAAGCAAAGCTGGAAATGGATGGAACAGGAAGGAGGTGGTATTTTTTTTTGTTTGTTTGTTTGTTTGTTTTGAGACTAGGTCTCGCTATTTTTGCCTGTGGAGCTGCAGGCTCTCATTGTCCGGGGTACCACAGACTCAAGCAATCCCCAGCCTCTACTTCCCAGGTAGCTGGGATTACAGGCACGCACCACCACATCCAGCTATTTTTTGGAGCTAGGTCTCGCTATGGGCCCCAGGCGGCGACTTGAACCGCGATCCCTAGCCCCGGCTGCTTCATAGGCTGAAGCTTACAGGCACGAGCCACCGTGCCCGGCCGGGAACAGGAAGGAGTATGTGAGTAGCAAGAGGGGAAGCAAGAAGGGAAACAAGGGAAGCAAGAAGGGAAGTCTCGTGGCTGCCTGTGTCCCTAGCAGAGAGAATGAATGTCAGTGATGGAAGAGGCTTTTCCCTCCTACCAGTACTGCATCCTGCTCTTTCTGTACTGTGGGGAAAGAGTAATGTTTAAAGACATAGGAGGGCACTATGTCCTCCCACCCAGCAGATGCAAGAAGTTCAGCATAGTGGGCAGGAGCAGGGGCTTGGCCATCAGAGGAGAGAGGTTAGGACCTGGTGAAGATGAAAGGCCCTTACATCTCTGGCCTTCTGGGACTCAGAAGAACATCAGACCTGGAGGCTTTGTCTAAGAGAGTCTCCAGGGCTTTGGCCCTCATCCAGGCTCCCTGCAAAAGTCCAGGAAGCTGAGGCAGTGGAGCCATGGATGGGCACCAGAGAACCCACCATGTACTGGGGAGTCAGAGGCCCCCAAAAGCCATAGCAAGCACCAGCATGCCTCTGTGATGCTGGGGAGGGGCTATTCACTTCTGGAATCATAGGAACTCATCCTTTCCTCCCAGAAAGGCATCTTCACCAAGAGAAACAAAGTAAGTTACCAATCCCTGTAAAAGCGGAGAAGAATCAACATGAGCAGAGTGGGGCAAGCTGGGATGTACACAGCCAAGCCCAGATTTCAGGAGTCAGCCCATGTCCCAGTTTATGCCATATATCTATACCACTTCTAGATCTTCTAATTGCTGGAAGGGATTCCTGCTACCTCCAGTGAGAGGGCTCAGAGCAGGAGGGCTAAGAGCAGTGTCCCCTGGTCCATGGCAATGCCCTCCCTGCCCTTCCTCCCATGAGCCTCAGGCCCCACCACTGGGGTCTCAGACTGAACCTTACTCTCTGCCCCTGGTGAGCCCACATCAACCTGAACTTGGGGGGGTTGGGGATTGTCCAAAAGGACACACCACCACAGGAGCACAGCTCAGCACCTCACCTGGGAACAGGACTGGGCCCATAATCTGGCATCAAAAGCTTGGATGTCTTCGTGTGTGAAATGGAGACATGGTTCTCCCACTTAATCTCACAAACTGGAAAAACAAGGCTCAGAAGTAACTTGCTCAAGGTCAAAGGCCTGAGAGACACAGAACCAGGATCTAAAGCAGACCTCCAACATTGCCCTCCAACATTGCCCCACTTTGGAAGGTGCTCTGCAACCTTCCTAGCCCTGTGCACTGGGCTTTACTCACTTCACATTACGTGTACCTACTATGTACTATGATTACTATGTAATCACACAGTTAATGGAACCAGCATCCATCCTAGAAGACGCAGGCCCAAGCAGGGAGGACATCTATCCATTTTATGGAGGAGCAAAGCAATAACAAGAAGGGATGTGGCGCTTGACCCCCAGTGGATGGGAGGAAGAATAGGAGTTAGAATTGGACTTTGTGCTGAGACCACTTGGTTTTCTGCCCCTCTCCACTGCCTGTATCAGGAGTGGCACTACCTAGGATGCAGAATGTGGGGGCTGCCTCCCAGGGTCTCCTGGAGCACACTGCAGCCAGGGTGACCTGAGTGAATGGTGAAGATAAAACGGGGATGCAGGTTTCCAGTCCAGTGTGCTGCTCACCAGGGCTGACTCAGCCTTCCTGCCAGGTTCCACAACCCACGCTACACCACGGGACCCTGCCGCCGTGCCCCAGACTGACAGCACCAGCATCAGACAGTGGGGTGGGGACCTGCCCACTCCACCAGATACAGGGAAGTGCCACCCCCAGGAAGCGCACAGGGTCCCTCTGGGTTGTGGCCTCCTCCAGGCCCAAAGTCTATCCAGCCAGAAGGGCTGGGATGTTCAGTTTGAGGTATATATTGACACAGCAGATAAGCCAGACCCACTTCCAGACAGATTGCTCTGCTGAGTCTTGACAGGGAGGGTTCACAGTAGGGGGAGAGGGGGAGGAGAGGGAAGGGAAGTAAATTAACCTTCTAGTTCAGCTTCTATTTCAGAAAAACAGCAATATTTAGGTCCTGTCCCAGGTTCAACAAGTACATCTGTCTACTTTATATTTCCGTTTCTCAGTTTAGATCAAGACTCGGTTTATATTCCTGGCCATCAACTAGTCTTTCAGTCTCCCTCACTTCAGGTCCACAACCCAACTCTTCCTGGGAGTTGGGAGTATATGTGCTCAGATATCCCAGGCACCAGAAGGCCTTGGATACCCTAAGGCCAACTCCATTCATATCTGACCCTGCCAGCCTGGGAGGTACCTATGTTCCCCACCCCTCTCACAGACTCACTGGGGGAGCCCAAGTCTTATGGAAATGTCAACACAGTGAATGGTCAGCTCTGTGGGTTCACCTTCACCTCCCACATGCCAGATTCCAGGGTCTGCCAAGGGCTCCACCCTCCCTTCCCACACACGCATATACATATAAATGCACTCCAGGTGTTCACCCCAAAAACAGCCTACACACATAGATTATCATTTGAAAACACTTCAGCACAAATTCATACTTTGTCACTTCCTAGCATCTACACTATCCTCTCACTCCTTAGATTCAAGTGTGGGAGTGGCAGCACCCAGGAAAGGTCACCCTGGGGCCAAGTCTGATGACTAGGAGAAAGGAAATCCCAGTTTCCTGAACCTCTGGGTTTGTACCTGCCAAATGGAACTCTGATCCAGTTTTGCTTACTTCACAAGTGACTGAGAGAAATAAATAAAAAATGGCAAGGGGTTCTAGTTATTGACACCATACCACAGTTGTCTTCCCCTCTTCAACCATGTAGGCCCAGCTGGATGGAGTAGGGTCATTATCACTTATAGAAGTCCAGTCCAGGAGTTCCCCTGCTTCACTGAGTGGGGAACTGCTTACCACATCCCAGATGGGTACACTGAGGCATAGTGGCCAAGTCAGGGCCCAACCCAGGGATCTCAAGCTTGCACTTTTATGCTGCACATCAGAATGAATGAACGAACGAACGAACAAACGAACGGCCTAAAGAAAGAACGAACAAACGAACGAGTGAGTGAACAAATGAAAATTCCTCATTTCTACAGCCGCCAGCTCCATGCCCTTCATCTGATCCCTCAGACCAGAGCCTAACTGGAACCATTTGTTTTCCTTGAATTGGTTTCAATAATTCTCTAGCCAGGGGGACTGACTCCCCTAGAGGAGGTAATACCACCTCCCAGCTTAGCTTCTCAACCTCTGTAGTAAAAAAGGAAACAAAAACGTTTATTACAGTTCAATTTCAAGAGTCCTGTCATGAGCAAAGACAAACAGCTCAAAACACAAAAACCAGAATAATTCAAGTCTGCAAGTTCTATTAGAAACCAGACTCAAGGTCGGGCATGGTGGCACATGCCTGTAAGCGGCAGCCTAGAAAGCTGTGGCCAGGGCCAGGGATCATGGTTTGAGTCCTGCCGGGGGCACGTAGCGAGACCTAGTTCCAAAAATATATAGCTGGGCATGGTGGCCCGCGCCTGTAATCCCAGCTACCTGGGAAGCTGAGGCTGGGGATTGCTTGAGTCTGTGGTACCCCGGGCAATGTGAACCTGCAGTTCCGGGGCAAAAATAGCGAGACCTATTCTCAAAAAACAAAACAAAACAAAACAAAAAAAAAACCAGACTCAAAACAGAGTCCCTTACGCTAACCAAACCAATGTTTAATTACAGCTTTGGCTCTCCCAGAAATGGAATCTTCTTTTTTTTTGATACTAGGTCTTGCTGTTTTTGCCTGTGGAACCGCAGACTCATGTTGTCCCGGGTACCACAGACGCAAGTAATCCCCAGCCTCAGCTTCCCAGGTAGCTGGAATTAGAGGCGAGCGGCACCATGCCCAGCTATATATATATGCCCCCAGTGGGACTTGATCCCTGGCCCTGGCCGTGGCTTCCTAGGCTGCCACTTACAGGCATGCACCACCATGCCCAGCTGAAACAGAATCTTAAACCAGTCAATCAGGAGGGACCTGATCACACAAAGGAGGACATCTACCTGTTAGACCTCTACAGGAAGGTAACCTTGCCTTGACCTACCAGTTTTTACTAGTAGAATTTCCTTGTCCCCATTCCATTCTGCTTCTAAAAGCTCTTGAAGGTACCTTGGCTCTGAGAGATGGTATGATGCACCTTTCATGTATCACTGACCCAAGTTAATAAAATCTTGAAATTGTAATCAGTTAAATTTTGTTGTTTTTTTAAAACAGTTTTCAGGGGTTTTCCCAAGATACTCTTGGTAAAAAATATCCTTAACAGCGATTCCTTCTGAACTTCTGTTCCTAAACCACAGGCTCAGGCCCAGAGGATACAGTTCACTAGTGGGCCCCAGAACAGGCCTTGGCTGGGGTCTGTCCTCCCACACATACCTCTGAACTGCCTCCTCCCCATTCCCCTAGTCAGTTTCCCTTCTGCCCTTGCCCAGTGCCAGTGGACCAGCTGGAATTGGCACCCATATCTCCCCCATCACCTGTATCCTCACCACCCATAGTTACCAATTGACTGGAAGATATTCTTAGAGAGCCAATTCCACAGCAGAAAAGGGGAGCCCAGGGGAAGAAGGGGCAGGCCTCGACCCAGCCATGTCTGTCCCCAGGGCCCGATGGCATGCCTGAACTTGCCTTGGGCTTAAGCATGTTGGAGATAGTCCTGAGAGGCCAGTTAAGCAAAGGGTCCAAAGAAAGCAGCAGCAGCTGTTGGAAAAAGAAGCTGGTCTGGCAAAGGCCTGCCTGTCATCCCATCCACTTAGGGCCCCACAACCTCTGCAAAATGCCTCAAGTCACAGGCCTTCATGAAAACCCCAACTCCCGCCATCTCCATCCTTGCAACAATACCTAACCATTGTCCACAAATCATCCATGAGTCTCACTTGGAATCAAGGTTCCTCACCAGCTGCCATCACCCTTTCTCCTCTGAGGACTCTCCCCACCTCTGACCCAGGAACAAGAAGACCCCCCACAAAGCCAACTGGTCAATGGCTTGGTCTCAATGGGATGCCTAGAAAAGAGGTGAACAGATTTACTGACAGCCCCAAAGCCACCAAGCTCTCCTGGCTGTGTCACCCCATGGTTAGCATGGACTTGGAGATTCAAGCAGCAGAGATACAGGAAAAAAAAAAAGATAAGAAACCAGGATGCCTGAGATGGAAGTACGGTCAGGATATTATACACATATCAGTCTTTCAGCAAGCATGTGGGACTGATGTCACCCAGCCTACCATGAGCCAGCCTTTAAGGGGTGGACTACAGGACAGCAGCTCTGACTCAGACCTTCTGGGGCCTTCCTAGCATGACTGGATTACAGCCTGCCCAAGGTCAAGACTGTCCTCAAGGGGGCTGGGTCTCCTCAAATCCAGCTTCCTCCTCTTCCTTATAAAGCCAGGGGGATTCCATAGCAACAGTAAATCACTGGATGAAGATGAATGGTTCAGGCAAGGTTGAAGAAAGCTTCACAGCAACGGGTACCTGTCAGCCCTTCTCAGGCTGCCAGACCTGGTTACCCCTCCACGTATCTTTTCCAACTCAGAACCTCAATCCTCTGCAGCCATGACTGCCCCTTTTGCCCTTCAAGTCTAGCTCAGATGCCACCTCCTCCTAGGAACCTTCTTTGACTGCCCATGCTGGATACGAAGATCCCCAGGACTCCAGGGCCTTCACAGCACACTCTCCCAGTCCCAGCACTGTGTGATTGGCACAGTGTGCAAGGCTGGGAGCTCCTTCAGTGAAGAATCAGGTCTTTCTGCACCTCTACCTCCTGGCCTCCACATGGGCAGGCCAAAAAATGTGAAAATTATAGCAAGGTTAAAAAAAAAAAGTCACTGCAGTCTCTAGTGATGAATTCAGTATAAAAATTGAGCACCCCCAGGACAGGCATGGTGGCGCATAGGTGGCAGCCTAGGAAGCTACGGCCGGGGCCAGGGATCGTGGTTCAAGTTCTGCTGGGGGCAGGAAACGAGACCTTGTCCCCCAAAAATAGCTGGGTGTGGTGGCGCAAGGCTGTAATTCCAGCTACCTGGGAAGCTGAGGCTGGGGATTGCTTGAGTCTGTGATACCCTGGGCAACGTGAGCCTGCAGTCTCACAGGCAAAAATAGGGAGAACCAGTCTCCAAAAAAAAAAAAAATGAGCACCCCGCCCTCTTAAGAGTACCACAAAGGGTCCTCCAAAGGTACCCCAGGCCTCCAAGATGGAGAACTGTAGAACCTCCCAAGGCCTTAGAGCCCAGCCCAGCCTGAGACCCTCCCTGTGGCTGCCTCTGCCACAGGCCGCCCACACACACCTGGCCTACAATGCTGGGGCCCACGCTGTAGAGGTCCCATGATGCATCTGTGGCCCCACGACACTGTAGCCCTCTGCTGTTAGCAGGGCCCTCATATTACAGATGGAGAGATATCTGCAGCTCACTGCCAATGGGGCAGAGGCAGCAATGGAGCCCTGCCATGCCTCCACACTCAGTTACAGCATGAGGGCACAAATGCCCACTCACAGAGACAACACAGCAGTTCTAGAGTCTGGAAGCTGTTTCCCACCTTCCATCTTCAGTGCTCCCCTCCAAACTGTGGCGTCAGTACCAGCGCAAGTGCTATTCCTGGGAAACCGGGTTTCTGGGCTCAGGAAAGCCCCACTACAGCCCTGAGTTGTCTTACTGTGTGGGAAGGCACTGTGGAACGAAGCCACCTTCCCCAGGTCACCATTGTGCCTTCAGCCTGGCTCTAGGACTGTGGCCTCTGCACTTCACAGGGCCGGTTTACAGAGGGCAAAAGCAAGCCACAACAATGATTCCCAGGCTTGAGACCCCACACCAGAAAGTCTTCCCAGTATGTGCGTGGTCATTGGCAGGACTGTTTCCTCCCAAAGAACATTAAGAAAAAACTAGTATTAGCATCATTTCATAAAAAAAAACATTGCTGCAACAATATAAAAATAGATACATTCTCAGAATAAAAGGTGTCCCTTCATATTGAATCAGCTGCATGCAGTTTATATTTAGGAACAAACACACACACACACACACACACACACACACACATATCATACACATCGCCTTGTTTGTCCTTTCTTGCAAGCAGTAACTGCTGTCTGTAAGACCTGCATAAGCAAGCCTCGTCCCCTTCCCCAGCGTCCATTACACACCCCCAAAATGGAGAGGCTGTATCCCCAGATGGAGATCTGTGGGGGCAAGAGAAACTCTTGCGAACCAAAATTTGTCAAATGAGCCCCTGATAGATAGACCTTGGGGGGGGAGGGTTCATGGAGAGGTGCATCCATCTGCACTTTTCAGCCCTTTTCAAGATTAGAGAGGATAGCCCAAGAGCTAGTCCCACCATGCTGAACCTCACTCTCTCCTTCTACAGAATGGACTTCGAACAGGGAGAGCTTTTATCAAGCACTGGCAAGGAGCAGGCACACAGCAATGAATGAGCCTGCCTTCAGGATGAAAAGAGCCTGCCTTTCTCCTGCCACTTCCCCAGCCCTGACCCTACCAGCCCCTGATATGAAGTTACTTCTGGCCTAGACCAAAACAGTGAGGCCTCTCTGAGGAGGACCAGGGAGTCAGGGTGCCAGCCAGGTCCCAGGAGATGCACTTCCCACGACATAAGAACTATGCTGTTAGGGGGCAGAATCACAGGTCTTGACCTTAGGCCACACCTCCCCACAGGTCAGGAAATGGAGACTCAGAAGGTTGGCATGACTTGTCCGAGGAAGGCAACTCATAGGAAGAGTTGAAATCAGCACTCTGGGGCCTGGGTGCCTCTTACCAGTCAATGATGATATGAAAATCTTGCAAGTGCCCCACCACCACCCCAGTAAGACCATCTTGGCTGCCCCTCCACTTTCAACCACTTACTTGCCCATCCTACCTCCCGGGCAACAGCCCCGCCAGCCAGGCTGCATCTGCCCAGGCCTGCCCCTCTCAGCACCCTGCTGAGTGGTTTAAGCCTTGGTGTCCTTTTCTTTGCAGCTTTTATTTTAAGACTTGGCCAAGAGATAGCTTTAGAAAAACACAACATGCCAGGTATCATCTAATAGGAAGCCCTCCTCCCCCAGGTACCTGCTTACCTGAAGACCAGAACTTCTGCTCAGCATCTTACTCCCCAATCCCTCATACTATGCGAGCATCACAGTTACTTGAGTCCCCAGCACAGGGCTCCAAGAGAAGGGGTGGCAGGGGACACACAGGGAATATACTAGGGATCAACAAGTCAGCGATCAATCCCATTCCAGAAAAGTTAAAGGCCACCCCAGGCTCATTAATCCTATAACCACCTGCCACCAGTGTTGTTCTCTTCCTAGACGCCCCAGATAAAATGTGGGCTCCCTAAGAGCAAGGGCTTGGTTTCATTCAACCCTGTTCTCCCTCACCCTTCATCCCTAGAACAGTGTCCAGCCCAGAGTGGAAGCTCAGTATGTGTTTCATGAATAAAAGAGAGAATAAACAAGTCCACAATCACTGACCAAGGTGAAGTGCAGAGGGCAAAAACTCCCCTGGATCATAGAATGTATGTGTCAGGATTCATCCTAGAACAATGTGATTCTGAGCTTGAGTCCAAGCTCTTCTCTTCTACAGGTACCTCCCACCCCCACACATATATAACCAGTACCCAAGAATGGGACAGGAACAGGACATCATAAATCCTGATCAGCTAACCCAGACTGCAGTGGATATGCCCAGGTAGAGGCTGTGGAGAGGTGCTGGGCCAGACCCGGCTGCAGTGAGTGCACCATGTGAGCACTTACTGGGTGCTAGGTGCTCCCCTGAGGAGCTCACTCTGAGGGTGCTCACTCTTTACCCTAAACCTGTGAAGAGGAGCCATTATCACCACCCCCCATACATGATGGAACAGGGCCTGCCCACTAAAGCCACATGCTCACTGGTATCATGTGGGCTTCTCTTCTAAGGCAAGACACAGGCCTGTCCAGAGTCGGACCCAGGAACTCTAAAATTTCATGGTCAAAGAAGCACACATCAGGGCTGGTCTTGAGTAAAGGCCAGAGGCAGAGATAGAGCATTCTTCTTGTGCTGTCCAAATCAGCAGCTAGGCTGGCATCAGCTGTCCAGGGCAACGGCCTGGTGAGAAGTCAGACAGCAAAGGTGAGATGGGGGCTCAGAGTCATCTGTGAGGATGAGGAAGAAGAGATGAGACCTCAGTTTCTCTGAGCATCTATGGAATGCAGAAATTTCCCCCACAGTCAAGACTGCATTAGTCTGACCCAAACCTAACTACTGTCAACCTCACACAGCTGACTTCCCCATCCATCATGTTGATGCATACCTGTCCCTCCTGGGTACCTTCTCTTGCCCCATGAACCCCAGGAGCTACTAGCCTCTGCAGGTCTGTGGGTAAAACAGCCTTTGTCTGACTGTGAACCATCCCGCGAATCAGCAAGCTAGACCCCTACATCCCAGAACCCCCCCCCCCACCTCAGGGCTTTCTGAACCACAGAAGATAAGCTTCCAATGTGCCCTTGCCCTCATTCCACAATGCAACATCCACCGAGCCCCCATACACACCCCACTTGGGGAAGATGCACATTCAGGAGCCTCTAACAGTAAGCAAGATGAGCCATTTACACAAGTCAACTTCAATTTACCTACAGAAGTGACTGAGTCCACGCTGGAGAGGTACAAAAAAGTTTATGCAGGCAGGAGGAAAGAGAGAGTAAACCAATATGGAGAGAGCAAGGAAAAATCAACACAGGGGCTGGACAAGAGAGAAGCCAGGAAAGTGCTCAGATATTCAGGAGCAGGGCTGGACACTGAGCTAAAAAAGAGAAAGGTGGGGGGAGCAACTTCACTGGGAATAGAGAAAAGAGGGGATCAGGAGATCTGGGTGGGTTTCTAGGGGCAGCATGGTCATGTGGAAGGCTGCTGCGAAGACAAGGTTTGGTGGTAAGCATTGGATCCTACTGAGGGGCCACCAACACAGCTCCTGCGTGAGGAGACCTTGATCCCCAGATGAGCAGCCTGGTCCTGGCCCTGTGTCAGCACTCTATAAATAACTGCCATTGCACCTTCCCTCCAGCAAGCATCTGTTTCTCCAGGCCTGCGCTATGTGTCCACAGACAGCCCTGGTCCCTTCCTCCCTCACTGGACACCCCCCCCCCCCCACAATGCAGCCTGCTGAATCTGTTGCTCTGAGGTGGCACAGGGCAAGCCTCCAAATAGGATTTGTTAAATGAGGGAGGGAAAGTGATTGAGTAGCCACCAGCATACCACAGGCCTACTTCAGGCTCTCCAGTCAAGCTTCCCAAATGCCAATTTGTTCATAACAGTTACTCAGTATGTAACTGGGCCCCTCCCAACAGACTCTTCTTCCAAGGCAGAAGAGACCGAGAGCACACCCCTAACCCCCTACAGGCCTCCTGCTCATTATCCACCTTGCTCCACCAGTACAAGATCCACCTCCCGCACACTCCACCAAGCACTTCTGAGTGGTGGAGTTCAGGGCCCAGAGACCAGAGTCCACTCCTGCCCTCCACCCCAGCTGTCCCTCCTATCCCACCATCCCATTCCAACCATTGCCCAGAGGCCCAGCCTGCCAACTCTAATCCTCTGTCATCTGATCCAGTTCCACCCAAAGTCAACTCTGCCTAGCTACCATTCCAAGGCCCAAAAATGGCACAGACATTTATAGAGGGTCCAGCAAGCCAAGCACAATGATAAGATGACCTCATGGTGCCCCTGGACCTGGGTTTCAGGCACCCAGTGATACTGGGACTAGCTGCAAGTAGGGACTGAGCCATGCTGGCGGGTCCTGCTGACGGCATCTCAAGACCTTTTTATCCCAGAGGACTGGACAGTGAGCATGTGTTGGCCAGAGCCCAGTGCACCCTCTCCCCACATCACCCAAGGCTCTGCCCAGGTAGCAAAGGGTAAGCCTCCAGGCATGATTTATTAAATGAGGGAGGGAACGTGATTGAATGGCTACCGACACCACTCAGCACACCTACAGGACTGCTTGGGGCTCCCCAATCAAGCTCCCCCAATGCCAGCTTGTTCATAAAAGTTACTCAGTACGTCCTGGGATCAGGTGAATACTGTGACCTAGGGAGAGCCCAGAGCAGGCGAGTGGGTGAGTAATCCCAAGCCAGAACTCATGGAAGGCAGAGGAAAGCTAGCTCCTCTGAGTCCTGGTGGATGTTTGGGTCGAAAGAGAAACGGAGAAACTGAAGGAGAGATGAGACCTGTCTGCAGGGATACTGTCCAGTATCTTCACTATTGCCAATGAAGTCCTGTTTGCCCAAGGCCAGGAAATACCCTTCCAGAACAGGACGTTGCCATATTATTCATTAATGTGACCTAGGCAAGGTGAGGGGAGGGTGCCTGTGGACCACTGACAAGTTGGCCCTGAGTACACACAAGGATAAAGAGGCTGCCAGGTCAGGGGCACCTGGGTGTGACAAACTGTGCCACAGAACGGCAGAGGGGAGCAGATTTGTGTGGATGGGGACAGAGCCCAGGGGTGGACACGAAAGGAAAGTTGCTTTGAGAGATCCAGTCATCTGGTCAGCAGACTGGGAAATTGCTCTGGTTCTGCTGGAGGGGAGAGGGTGGGTACTTCTCCTAACTCAATACCTGTGGGACCAAGTGGCACTAAGCATCCCCAGTCCCAGGCTCAGGCAGGGCCAGCCCCTGGCATGGTCAGTAGCCAGAGATGACCAACTATCAGTTAACCACCCGTGGCAACAAAACGGGGGGGGGGGGTTGAAAGGGTGAAGTCAGTGATGACATATCATCACTTACAAGGAGGGGGCACAGCCCCTTGAAAGATACTGATGTAGAAACAATGCTTATAGGGTAAAGAGGACATGGCAGAGCAAAGAGAAACCAAGGCGCAGTAAGACATCAGTGGAGTGGGGGCAGGGAACTTATCTCAGCTGACCCTCTGTTTCCCATTCATCTTCAGTGAGCCCCTGAGGAGCAGGAAACAGGCTTTGGCCCAGAGCTGCTGGCTCCAGGCACCTAGATGGATTACCCAGTCTTGGGAAGAAGCCTGGGCAGCAGAATCTGCTACCCCCTTATCCCACCCCACCTGGGCAACTGCAGCCTTCCCAACCCCCAACCAGCTATCTGTGGAATTCTAATCCTCCCTCCTGTCTTGGGGGGAGGGGTTGGGCAGCTGGGGCTGGCCAGATCTGGAGGGAGGCTGAAGGCCCTTCCCTCTTCTGCCTCCTTAGCCTGGAACCACAAAGATGAGCTGCAGGACTGTGAGCCAGGCTCAGAGGAAGCTCTAGTCACCCCTCCCCCACCACACACACACACACACACTCACACACACACACCCTCACACACACACAGACACACACACACACCCTCACACCCTCCAGCCCAATCACGTGGCTGTATCCTTAGGGAGCCCGCAGGTCTCAGCTGCAAAAGTCATTGTTTATAAACAGGCACAAGCCTGGCAGAGGAAGACCAGTCAGACCCCCTAGTCGGGGATTGGCCTCCCCACCGTGGGAGAGGGGGCCAACCCGGCCAGGGAGAGAGGAGATCTGGAGGTCCACCAAGGCAAGAGCACAGATTCTGCAATATCAGATTTCAGAGTCAGAGTCGGCAGGGGAAGTGGCGTCAGCAGCTGGCGTGATCCAATTCAATAAACTAAAGGTGGCTAGGGATGGAAAGCAGAGTGGCACGGACCCCCGCCCCCCAATCCTACATTTCCTGCATAGTCAGGGTGCCTTGGGAAGCTCGGACTCCGATCCCTAATCCGGGGGCGGGAAACTACCGGCGCAAAGAGATCGGGTTTTCAGCAGCCAAGCTCCCACCACCCGCGGCCCCTCTTCTGGCCAGTTACCCACCCCAGACTGGGGTTCCTAAAGTCAGAGCCACCACCTCTCCCCGGCCGCCGGAAACGCGAAGCCCAGCTCAGGCCAGGACACCTCCCCAAAAGCGGCCGCAGTCTGCTTCCCCGAGGCCAAGCCGAGTGTCCAGCCCGCAGGCACCTCTCGGAAAAAGAATCCGATCCCTCCTTTGGCCGGTAGGGAAAAAACGTGGAGTGGCTGAGGGGCCGGAGGGCCGCCGGGCACAGGAAGCGCCTGAGGCCTGGAACTAGGCGCCGGTACTCGGGATTCCCGGAGCAGAACGGCCCTGGGGATTAGGAACCGGCTGGGTTCCCGCAACGCACTCCCTGCAAGCAGGGTCCGCGTGGCCTCGGAGGGGACAGGAAGCCATCTCATTTCCCAGCTCCTCCAGCCCTAAGTCACCAGGGCGGGGAGAGCCTGAACCTAGCGCCCCGAGAATCGCTTGAGGTGTGGGCCGCCACTTCACAGAGGTGCCGTCAAGGTACAAAGCGGCCCAGGAGGTGAGTGGGGGTTGGTAAGGGGACAGTTGCGTCCTCTCCGGGCCCCGCCGAGGACACGGACCGCAGAGGGCGTCCAGAGGGGACTGGGGGTGCAGCCGGTGGTCGTCCGGAGGTAACAGCGCCCGACCGGGGTGAGGACCGGCCCCTGGGGGCGGGAGTGGGGGCGGGGGAACCAGGTGTCGCGGACTGAGCTGCGGACTGAGCTGCGACCGGAGCTCGACTGGCTCACCTTCTCCTGTGCGCGAGTGAGCTTCTTCTGCACGTTGCTAGCTATCTTCCCCGCTGTCACCCCCTTGCTGCCCATCTCTGCCATGGTGGCTCAGGCTTCGCCCGTGTCGGGTACTGATCTTCCAGTTCCCAGCCCTGGGCAGCGCGTCCGGTCGCGCTCCGGCTCCACGCCGCTCTCTAGACAGCTGGGCAGACTGACGGAGGCGGAGCGTTCGCCAGGCGAGCTCGCGCGAGCGACGTGGGGACCCTGGGAGGATCGGAGGGGGGGGGGGCGAGGGGGAGGGGAGAGGGGGAGAGGGGCCGGGCCTCCGGCGGCGGTCAGCGCCCCTCGCCCGCCCCCTCTCGCCCAGACGCGGCCTTTTATAGGGCCACTCGGGGCGCCCTGGCCACTGGGCCCGCGGCAGAGGAGCGGCGCGCGCAGGTGCTGGGGGCTGCGGGCTGCGGCGTGCGGGACTCTGGGCACGCTGGAAGACACCGCCCCGGGGCGGGGACTACCACGACAATCCTGGATCTGGTCGCTGCCGCGCTTGGGTTCTCCTACCTAGGAGTGACCCCGGCAGCCCTGGAAAGTAGGCCGGATAGAGAAGAACGGTGCTGCTGCCAAAGCCGGAGATAAAGTGGGGCGATAGGTCCGGGGAAAGCGCACCAGAGCCCCTCTTTTCTTCCCGGACTGACATCTGGCTCCGAGTTAGGCTTGGTCTGTAGACTCACCCTTCACCTGGATTCTCTGTGCGGTTCCAGACAACTTGACATCCCTGTGCCCTGTGCCTAGTTCCATGCCACTTTGGACTAGTCCTGGGCACTTGGACTTCCATTTGTTTAATTTGTTTATCATCATCATCATCATCATCATCATCATCATCATCATCATCATCATCATCATCGTCATCGTCATCGTCATCATCACAGCCTCACATGACTGGGAGCTCACTGAGTCTGGCAGGCTGTTAAGTGCCTCGACTGGGCATCCGGGCATTTACCGCATTTTATCTCCCTGACAGTCCTACTGTAAACTAGGTGCACTGACACCCATTTCACAAACGAAGCATAGAGATACCAACAACCACATCTCTGACCGATAGCAGGATTGTCTTCTAGTTCTGGCTGAAAAAAAAAAAAATTAATGATCATTATTCAACGATAAGTAAAGGTTATTGCTAAACTACTTTTACCAAGAGCCCTATGGCATTATTCTAAATTAATATGTTTTGAGTCTGCTGAGCCCATCCATCCCCCAAATTATGGCGTCTGCTGTGAACTATGCAGTAGCACTTTAGAGGCCCTGCCAGGTTTCCCTGGGACTGTGAACTTAGTTGAAGGGAGAGAAGAGTCCTGCTGAGGAGGCCTAGATATTTTCAGTGTGTGCACAGAAACCAGGACTGGATCTCTGAGGACTTTTGGGAAGAGTAGAAAGGACTCTTGTAGACCACACAACTCGCCAAATGGGGAAATTGAGCCTGGGAATAAACTCTTCTGCCAGTTCTGTCCTCTCTGCTCCTGGACGACCCTCAAGCTCTCTGTCTAGCTACTCCTCCTTCTTCCCATCACTTTTCAGTGCCTATCAGACAGTCCCTATCGTATTATTAGTTTTATTTTGCAGACTGAGGGAGGCATCCAAGTTGCCTCATTGCATGAGTAATTAGCAGAGATCCAGACCCAGATCTTTTGCACTAAACCTTCAACTGATACACAGAAACACCTTAAGAAAAGGCACCCAGTAGAAAGCACGTTGCCAAATCATTATAACCTAGGCCTGATTTAGGAGCTACAAGAACAAAACCTAAAGAGCACAGCCTGTCTCTCTAAAGCAGCATTCTAAAAGCTCAACATGCTTTCATCGCTGGTCTCACGCCTCCTGATTTTACCTTTGGCATATTTTCTAACCATTCTCTTAAAAGCACTTTCTTCCAAGGCTCCTCTGAGGAAAAGAGGAAATGCATAGACGTCACATCATGTTACAGTCAGCCCCAGGGAGCAGTGGAAGATTCTGCTTTGCTGGACTTTGCTGTTTTAAAATATCACTTGACAAAAAAAAAAAAAAAAAAAATGGAAGCAACTTAAATGGCTATCAGCAAGAGAGGGTCAACTAGATGGCACAACCACCAGAAAAGCCATTAGGGAATCTGAAACAACCCTTAAAGATACCATTTAGCTACATGATATTTATAATTGTGAATTTATAATTGTGAAAAGGAAAAGGTAAAAATAGCTCAATCATTTGCAACCTAAAATTAAAAATAAACGCTCATGATCAAAAACCTCGATAGAACCATACATAAAAGGAATATATGTAAAACTGAAAATACATGGCTGGCTTTCCTCCTCAAGCTCCTAAATCAACTATAATATGCTATATTGCCCTCAGAGCTAGAAACACACAGCTCTGGTTTTTAAAGGTCATTCTTTATCAGATCTCTACATTAGGAAGACTTTTCTAAGCACAAAATCACTGGAGGATATATTTTAAAAATGCTAACTTGGTGGTAGATAAAAATCAAAATTTTTTTAGACTTCAAAAAAATGCCTTCAACATGTAGGATTGTATATAGATTTTCACTTTTTCCTTTATGATTTTCCACAGTCTCTGATTTTTTTTCTTCTTGATGGTTCTTGCTTCTACTGTTAGCTAATTACATTCTGAAAATAAATTTACATTAAAAATTAAAGTGTAAGAAAGTAGGAAAATATTTTTGAAAATAAACTAGAACCTATGATTTATCAAATTATAAATAGACATTCAAATAGAAAATGACACAAGTGGACAGTTTATCTAATTGGAGATTTGAATGATGAATAAATAGTTCAGGATTAAAAGTTCAGTATTACCAGGAAAAATAGTTCATTAACTTAATGACACACTATTCCTACCCCACTTTTACCAATTCCACAAATTGTTTTTTAATTGTGTTACTTAAACCAGAGGCAGACACACTTAAATACTACTTCTGAAAGTATAACAGATTAACAGTATAATTTCTGAAAAGTAATGTTACAATATACATTAAGGATCATTATTATATCCTGCAGCCCCAGCATCCAAAACCTGGATAATAATTCCAAATTTTAGAAAGCTTTGATCACATAAATGTCAGAGTTTTTTCGCATTATTTATACATTATTTTAGCACAAAACTGCATACATGAGTGTTAATTAACATGACTATTATCTTCATTCATGTTCATTCATTCCCTCAGTGTGCACACATTCCTGAACACCAACTATGTACCATTTGGGGCTTGGTTCTTCAGAAACAGCAGTGGGTGCTCCAAAGCCCTCTCTTGGGAGTTCATCGTGTTGGGGACCAGATGGCATTTGGGTGCTTTGGGAGGCTATTTGAGGGTGCAACATTGAAGATTTGAAGTGGGCATTGACAGGAAAACAGGAGGTAGCTGGGTTCTAGAGGAACCTCAATGATAGAGGCATAAATTAATTATAGCCAATCTATATTTGGCTGATCTTCCTTTCTGACCCTTGAAATCCCAGACCTTACAGTCACTGCACAGCTCCAGCTCCATAGCAGAGGCCCCACACCCCAAGCCACATGTCTGCCCCAAGCCTCTGCCCCAAAGACCTGTTACCACCTGTGATAAGCTAGACCTTACTATAGTCATACATGAAGTATTTACCAAAACAATGCTTCTGGGGTTTTTTTGTGTGTGTTATGTTAACAGACAACTGTGACAAGTATCCATTGTGTTGCAATGCAGTGCCAGTTGTCATTCAAATGGGGGGAAAAGTGTTGATCCCAGTGGGAAAAATGTTTACACTCCACTCAACTGACAGGGATCTGATATCAAAGATTCACAAAGAACTCACACAACTTAAAAATAAAGTCAGTCAAAAAATGGGGGGATGAGCTTAAAAGACACTTCTCCAAAAAGGAAATACAAATGGCCAATAGGCATATGAAAAGATGTTCAACATCAAATATAATCAGGGGAATGCACAAAATCACAATGAGATACCACCTCACACTGGTAAGAATGGCCCATATCAAAAAAAGCAGGGAGGGGGTGAGGGGAGGCAACAACAAGTGCTGAAAAAGGTATGGAGGAAAAGGAACACTTTTTCACTGTTGGTGGGAATGCAAACTGGTCCAGTCACAATAGAAGGACCTCAAACTACTGAAAATGGAACTACCAAAAAGACACCAAAACACTAATTAAAAAAGACATCTGTACTTACATGTTTATTGCATCACTATTTACAATAGCCAGTATATGAAAACAACCCAAATGCCCCCAAACAGACAAATGGATCAGAAAGTTGTGATATATATACACAGTGGAATTGAAGCCAGGACCCCAATATGGGCAGTATTGGAATTTAGGCACTCATGGCATTAGCTGTGTCTGGAAAACACAGAGGTAAAAGAGGCCTAAACAGGAAGGGTACCCTTTATTTTGTTGCAAATTCCAAGAGAGAATGTATCACCTGGAGGTGATACAGGGTGTGTAGAGGGAAATTGGAGCCTTTGACTTTCAGGAGGAAGAAAATAAAAAAAGAGATAAAAAGGCAAGAAGTAGAGACTAGAGAGAGAGACTTTTGGGGAAATAAGAGAAGAGAATGGCAGGTGGCTAAAGAGTAACCCAAGTGACCAGGCTGGGCAGAAGTCCCCTGAAAGTGTGAGCTGGAGGTGACAAGGAGCTATGGTAACCGGCAGAAAAGTGGCTGGTGTGGAGAGTGTAGCACTGCAGCAAGGTGGCATAGTGAGCTTGTACCTGGCCATGGATTTGGAAAGCTGATTTGTGCATCATCAGCAATTGTGGAAAAAGTTTGAAGCACCTTGGAGTAATGGAACAGCACGAAACACTGGAGACACATTATTCAGCAATCAAAACAGACAATTTTGATATATTTGTGATAACATGAATGGACCCAGAAGGAATCATTTTAGTAGAAATAAGCCGGAAAAAAAAAATACCAGACAGTCTCACTTATATGTGGGATATAGGGGAAACAAACAAAAAGACAAGTAAAACTTAAAACTAATAAACTATCAACAGAATTGAAGCTGGGGGGGGCAGTAAAATTGGGGGAGAGATGGGTACAAGAGATTAAGATGATGATTCACGGGTAACAAGATAAATATATACAACCTCAGGATATAAAACAATGTGAAAAGAAATGTCTGTGTGTGCATGCATGCAATCAATTTAAAAAAAGCAACAACACATAGACCTGGAGCCAGAATCCAGCTCCTCCACTTCCCTCTTTTCCATCCTTGTACATATTATTTAAATTGCTCAAACCTTGTCTGTAATATGGGACAAATTACTTTTTTTT